>JADMNL010000023.1:206762500-206925000 GCA_016271365.2 Neoceratodus forsteri | reverse complement strand
CTCCACTCCACCAAGGAGTTGTTGCTAGTGGCCCCGATGCATGGAAAGACTATAAGGCATCCAATACCCAGGAGGCACTCCAGCTCTACCGTGCACTCTGCAACCCCTGCACTAGGCTCCTATGGCAGGCCAAAGCAAACTACTCCAAGACCTCTTTCCACTCTAACCTAAACCACCATGCGAAATTCTGGAAATCAATCAAATCGCTTCTCACCCCCCCCCGGCCCAGCCTCCCTCCCCAGCCCTAAATGTTGATGGTTCTGTCATCACAGAACCAGGCGATGTGGCCTCGGTCTTTAACACCTTTTTCACCAGCTGCATGGCTGCTCTTCTATGTTCACTACCCCAAACCCACTCCAGCCTGTCCACTCACACTACCTCCCCGTCCTTCACCTTTCACATGGTCACCCCAACCCAAGTTCTAAACGTCTTGCGGGCACTAAACCCCACCAAAGGTAAATGTCCTTTGGGTCTGGACTCCAAAATGCTTTACCTATCTGCCCCTGCCATTGTCACCCCACTGGCCGCTCTCTTCGATCTCTCGTTCTCGCTTCAGTCCCATCCAGCTGGAAAAGTGCCACTGTTATCCCCCTCCCAAAAGGGGGTGACCCCTCCACACTGGGTAGCTATGCCCCATCTCCCTACTCCCCATCCTAGCCAAAATTTAAGAGCGACTTGTGCTCTCCCAACTCTCCTTTCTCGACTCCTATTTCACACCCTACCAATTGGGATTCAGGAAGTCGCATTCCACCGTCACCTCCCTCCTAAGGCTCACCAACACAGTCCTCATGGGTATGAATCATGGGCAGATCACCTCAGCTATCTTTGTCGACCTTACCAAGGCATTCAACACCATCTCCCACACCCTTCTATTATCCAAACTCACCCATGCAGGACTCTCGGGAACTTGCACCAACTGGTTCCAATCCTACCTAGCAAGCAGGTCCCAATCTGTAAGAATCGGTCATCATACTTCTGTCCCCTTCCCTGTAACTACTGGGTTCCCCCAAGGCTCGGTCTTTGGTCCAGTCCTGTTCTCCATTTTCCTGAACGACCTGTCCTTGGCATGTCTACACACATCCATTCACATGTACGCTGATGACACAGCATTGTATGTGTCAGGTCCCTCACCCACAGAAGTGGCCTCTAGACTTCAGGAGGACTTCAATGCTGTTCAGCTTTGGTTTTGCTCTAACCAGCTCTTTCTAAAACCCAAGAAAACTATCTCCCTAACCTTCTGTACTAGACAGAGGCTCTCCTGGCTCCCCGCCACCCCCACTTTCCATACCATCATTGGAGGCCTGCACCTCCTTCCAGTACCTTGGGGTCTGGCTCATAGCGACTCAATCCACAAGAAACTACACCCCAAGCTGGGCGCTGTATAGCGAAACAAGTGCTGCATCCCTCTAGAAACCTGCAAGGCAATTCTACAGAAAATGCTTCTCCCTATAGTTGACTATGGCAATGTAGTATACAGCGCCACCCCCCAGTCCACTCTAGCAAGACTCGACACCCTCTTCCATTCCTTCTGCTGTTTTGCCCTCCTTCAATGTACCACTGCAATCTCTACAAGTCTCTAGACCTTCCTTTGCTACAGGATCGGAGACTTGCCCACTGTGCGAGGACAACTGTGAAATTCTGGGCACAGTCCCTCCCCCCTACCTAGAGTCCACCCTTGCAGTTCAACCCCCCTCTGTGTACTCTGTCAGGAACACTGACTCCCGGTTTCTGCATGTCCCACATATGTCCACAGCCAAAGGCCAGGCTGCCTTCAGCTACTGTATGCCTAAACTATGGAACTCCTTGCCGGCTGTCATTAGGCACACAGACAACCCCCAGCGGCTCAACCAGCTCAAGTCATTCCCCCCCCCCCGCTGATGCGGCCTGCCCTGCCATAATGCCATGTATCCCACCTCTCCCCCTTAACCTATACGACACTATGGCACATCTCTCTGTGCCAAGACCCAGGCCCCCAGTCTAGTGCCTGGAGTAAACTGGCCTGCAGCGCACTCCGAAACCATACGTGACCTTCCAGTGTTTATATATTTCACCTTATTTGCATAGCTGGACTTGTTAGTAGTTTTCTTTTGCACTCTGTGTACACACTGCTTTTCTCTGCATTTAAGTTACATGCTTTGTTTATTGCACTTTATAATCCTTGTTTATGATGCTGTAAATTCCTGTGTTTCAATGCTGTATACATCCTTTCCCCCCTCCCCCAGGATGCATCTGGAATTGAGTGGTACTCCACTCAGTATGCCTTCCTGGTGAAACTCTTAAATAAATTTACCAAACTTCCTGATCCTAAACCTTTATTATTACAGATCTTACAGGATTTTCTGGAAGACAAACCTTGGGGCCACTTCATAGGACATATTTCTGGGATCCTTCAGGATGCCACCATGCATACTACACTGCACAACTGGAATAGGGAGCTGGGCTTGGCCATTACATACGAATCCTGGATTAGGTTAGATCTCCCTTCAGTCAAAATCACTTAGTCCAATATGTGGAGAGAATTTGTGTGGAAGTGTTGGTATCGCTATTTTCAAACTCCGGCACTGATCACAGCCATGTGTTCTGGCTCTGCCACTTCTTGTTGGGATTTTGGCAGACCCTTTGGGGGAGGATAGATGAATGTTTGGTTGGGGAACCACATACTGAGCCAACAGCTAGCCTGGTTCTCCTGTTGATCCTTCCACACAGTCATCTACCCTGGCATAAGAACCTGCTTTTATTATTTATTTTGGTGGCCAAAAAGGCAATCGCCCATAGGTGGGTGTCACATAGGCTTCCAACTGTAATGGACTGGAGACAGGTAGTCTTACATATTTATAATATGGAACACCTAACTGCTATACTACTTGATAAATTATCTGTTTACTCAAAAATGGGTCTGGTATGTGGCCCAGGTTGATCCAGACTTTGTCCCGTGAGGGTGCCTGCTGCCCGGGGGGAGGAGGTAGGGAAGACAGTGGACAGAGGGCCAATGATGACAAGGTGGACCTCAATCTGACCACTGTAGAATTAAAGCATCTATGATTTATTACGAACATACGAAATTTGCCAGCAGATAAAGGCCTAGAGGTCTATCAAGTCTGCTCGAATGTGCAGCTAGCACCCTTATTCTGCAGCTGCCCCTCCCTTCCACCCTTCCCTTTCATTAACCCTCCCCCTTGTCCTGTCCCATCCCCTTTTGAAGCAGTCCACTGTTCTACTGGATACCACTTCTGCAGGTAACGCATTCCACCCAGCCACCACCCTCTCTGTAAAAAGTGTCTCCTCATCTCCCTCCTGAACCTTCCTCCCTCCAGTCTCATATTACGGCCCCTGGTGGCCCTCCCTTCCCTTACTTTGAACAGCCCCTTTGTACCCGTCTTGTTTATTCCTTTCATGTATTTAAAGGTTTCAATCATGTCACCCTTGTCCCTCCTCTCCTCCAGTGAGTACATGTTCAACTCCTTCAGCCTCCTCTCGTATAAGTCCCCCAGCCCCTTGATCATCTTTGTCGCCCTGTGCGGCACCCCCTCCAGTGGAAGTGTCTAGCTCAACCAGACAGATGGGCAAGAATGCGTTCTTCAGCTTTAATGACCTATTCCTCAGTTGATGTCTCTGAATCTTAAGGCTGGACTCTGTGTGTTTGTTACAGATTGCTTAATATATGATTCATTTCATGTGTTCCATGTATGTGATGTTTCATTAATAAAAACTATAATAAAAAAATATATACATGTCATGGTAACAGCAGCACCAAAGAAGATTTAATGCACGTAATATTACTATGCCCTTGGTACAATAAAGCCAGAAAGCATTAGAATCTAATGTCCCATCAACCCTACCAAGAATCCTGTTCACAGCTGATGATGATTACATTATTTATAGGTAGAGTTGCTAAATACTTGGTGGCAATACAAAAAGTGAGAACAGCAGCTCTGAAATATATCAAAATACTTCACACTATTGACTGAGATTCTTGATGCACTGAAACAATACGATTGTAAATACATGTCTCGTTTGTAACTATGCATGTATAAGTTTGTTTCCTTTTATTCTATGACTATTTGTAATAATAGTTTTAAAAGGACTGAACAATAAACTGTAACATAACCCATTCAGCATAGTATGAATCGGAGTCCAGAAATAAGTTTTAAACGTGCCCAAAAAGTGTAGTAGTGTCCCCATTAACCCACATCCCTTCCAGCACCTGTCTGTGTTTCCAGCTTGAAAGTGCTGAGTTATTGAGGGGGTGTGGAAGAACCCAGTCATACACTTTCACTTATATTCTCTCCACTCAGTGGAGTCTGTCACTTTCCAACCCTTCATCCATGTCTTTTCCAGGTCTCCTCAGATATGGAAATGCCTGTATCTCTTTTCCATTGTCAGGGATGGAGTTCTGACAGCATTCCATCTTGCAGCTGACCCTCGAGGACCTGGTTCCACCAGCAACAACTCCGTTTTGTTCAGGTTGAGACTCGGCCAGCCAGTCAGAGTTTTCCTTAAGACGATGCTCCAGCACAGCCACTGCCCCTTGCCCGTCCAATGTAAAGGGCATGTACAGCTGAGCATCATCTGCATAGTAGTGAAAACTCAGCCTATATTGCCCAATTACCTGCCCCAGTGGCATGTACACTACAAACAATATAGGGGGAAACAGAATCGAACCCTAGGGAATGCCACAACTGGCTGCGATAAGAAAGTGCCCATCACAAACCACTATGACCCATCAGTGAAGAAGGACTCAAACCACTGTAATGTTGTCCCAGCAAGTCCCCCATATTTCTCAAGGCATTGTATGAAGACCCTATGGTCTAGTGTGAAATGCTGATGAGAGACCAAGAAAAGAGACAACCAAGCACCGCCCCCATCCGTTTACTAGGAGCAGATCATTAAACACCTTGACAAGCGTGGTCTCTGTACTGTGGCGTGTTCTGAAACCCAACTGGAACAGTTCACAGGATGTCGTACTGCTCAAGGTGAGTCTCTAGCTATGCTGCCTTCTCAAAAACCTTCCCAAAAAAGGTCTGAAGCTGGCCTGTAGTTTGTCAACATATCAGGGACTAAAGATGGTTTCTTTAACAGCAGTCTTACCATGGCCTTTTTCAGAGCCACTGGGAAACAGCCTTCTGCTAAAGAACCATTGACTATGCTGAAAACACAGGACCCAGACCCACCCGGCAGTCAACCAACAACCTCAAAGGCCCCAGATCTGTCGTACAGTAAGTGGGGCACAGCGTTGCTCTCACCTTGAGCACATCCTCCATGATAATTGGCAGGAACTCCGACCCGACCCACAGGGTATCCTTTTGCCTGTTGGCCAGTCAGGGGCCAGCAGCAGTCTATCTGTCAAGATGCCAGCTCGAATGGAGGACACACTGTCCAGAAAGAAAGGTCCCAACTCCTCCAGACTGAAGATACTGTAGGCAGGACTGAGAAACCTGTCTACTGCACAGAAGAGTATAGTGGGCCGATTTCCTACCAAGGTTAGCATTGGTCTGTTCAGATATATTGAGTGGATCTGAAATTAGGGCTTTACGTAGGCTGCCTGGAGATTTATCTGCATATAAAATAATCATGTCATCTGTATACAAATAAACACCAGAAGTAGTACACGCTCTGTGCCTAAAACGAAGCCCAGTGGAATACCCACACTAACTGGACACTGATCCGACTCAGTATCTAAGAATAACTACTATCTGTTTTCCCCAAGCACAGGTAAGGTAGCTGTGAAACCATTTAGCAGCCACATCAGAGAAGCCTGAATGAGTTTACTTTGTACCCTGTGATCAGCACCATAATGCTTTGCTTTTTCTTAGCACGATAGCTCTGACACCACTTCAGAGTTGGTAGAGCTTAGGTGTTAAAACTTTGTTAATTCGTATCCTGCTATTGTATCCAAATGTCACATCATGAAATGGCAACATACATTTTCCTTTGATTAAAAGCAATTAACATGGGCTGCCCTCTAAGTCTCCAGTTGTACAGATTGTTGATATGATTACCAAATATTACAGTTTATCAAAACCTAAAAATGCTTCTCCCTGCATAGTTCAAATATATACTGCAGTTTAGGAAGAAAGTTATAGTGTGACATTTAGTCGTCACACATTTCAGCTTTTTACCAGATCCTTAGCCAGACTATTCAAATATGACTACATTAAAACAACAGTAGGAAATAGGGATGCCTGGCCCCAGTAATAAGGTGCACTATTTTGTCGTCATCTATCTTAACATTTGGTTATACTGAAGTTTAAATGTTGGAGAGATTCCTACATGGTTATATGTACAGGTTCACTTCTGGATAATGTACACTGTTTTTATTGGTAATTCCCACTTACCTGTAACAATTTATAGGGTTATTTTGAATCCTGACAGTAAAAACGCTGAGTGATTAATTACTGTGTATTTTATGGAACGTGTTTGGAGGTTTTTTTTTACTGTACTGATTTACATAAATTAATAAAACACGAGGTATAAAAAAAGGCAGTAAGGATTTTGTCTGGGAATTTGACCACAGCAGGAATAGCTGAATATAATTAATTAAAGCCACACTGTTTAGCTGTATATTCTGTGGTGAAGCGCTCTTGTGGACTGTGTGTTCTATAATGTTAAGTACATTAGGGAATGGCTACTAGCTAGTGGTCTGTAGTTAGTATCCCGATTTATAAACCGAGGTTGCTTTGGGTGTTTTCCAGTTACCTAACAAAACACCAGTTTTCAGGCAGAGTAATTACGTGAGTTAAAGGAACAGTCTTAAGTGTTGCATCTAGATCAAACTCGGTGGATATGATTGGAATCCCCAATCACACATGCCAAGACAGAAACGCTGCTGCACTCCTGCAGGTCACCCTCTCTGCAAAAAAAACCCTCCCGGGACAGTGTAGCAGGTCCAAATGTGCCTCGGCACTTTGCTTATTAGAGCTTTGTCAGTGGGCAGCCTGCAAAGCGATTGTGCAAATTTGGACCTGGTGGTCTGGTAATGTTACACCCCATCTGTTCAAATAAATTTGACACACTGCAAATTCAGCTAAACTGTCTAGGGAGTGTTCTTTTAGACAGGGTGACCTACGGAGTGCAGCAATGTTTCTATCTTGCTGGCTGCCCTGCTGCTACACCTGAGCCCTGCATCACACAGTGTGTCTCCCGATTATAAATGCCACTGATAATGCTAGTTAATATTCTGTGCACATGTATATTGTCCAAATTGTAGATACCGTTTGCTAATTTAGTTTCAATCAATATAAAAGGCTGTTGAAGTGGGAGGCAGTTTTACCTGGTGGCTACAGTACAGAACTGTGAACCTGGACGTCTTAGATGTGAATAATACAGCTGGCACCGAGACCCTGTCAACAATGTAAAACTGAAACTGTTCTAAACCAGTTTAGATAAAACTGGTTCAGTGTCTCCTCACGATGCAGTAACCGTTCTTGGTAATAGTTTAGTGTGTCTACATTGTTGATGTTTAACCTGTCTGCCCTTTATCCAGTTCCTATTGAATTCCAACACTCAAAACCATGCTTGTTCATCCACATTACGGGACAACTGTCACAGCTTAAAACAAGTTTTGGACTAGATTCCTGAGGGGGTCTTCACATTGGTTTTCAAAAATTGTTCCACCAGGGTAGCGGTGTGAAGAACACTGCTAAATGGTTCTGTTTAGCACAAAGTGAACAGGGCCTAAGGGGTTAGTCACCTGGGTTACCCTGAGCCAGTTAGTTAACCTAGCTGTACTCTAATTAACCCCTGTGTGCTCAATGGCAGCAATATGCTCACCCACCTCGTCAGGACTGTAAACTAACTTGGGATCTAGTTTGTATAACAGATGGTATACAAGAAAAAATTACTCACCTTAGTAATGTTGTTTCTTCTAATGAAGTCTTGCTATATTATGACATATGCAGTATAACCCCAGGTTAGAACTGCTCCGGAGGTGAAAGAGTTAACTTTCCATGCTAGGCATGGAACTTTGAGCGCAAGCTCGGTTGAAAACTCTGTCTGTTGTTAATCAAACTCAAACTGTCAGATCTTTATGAGCAAAACTCACTAAGGTTCTGTGTGGAAGCCGTAAACCTACACTAGCCAACTGGCTGCTAAATATAAGAACACATTTTTCTTGGTCCCAAAACAAAGACTCAAGTCAGGAGATCCAAAAAATTAAAAACATAATACCCAAACACCCCAAAAAGGAGGGGTGAAAAAATAAGGTGGGCATCTACTAAGTGCCAACACTGCACTGCCCACCCACATCCCAAAAGTAGAGGTTCTGAGAGGGGCAGGCAGGGGGGGGAGGTCATAATATAGCAAGACTCCATTAGAAGAAACAACATTACTAAGGTGAGTAATTTTTCTTCAAACAACATGAAGTCTTGCTATATTATGTTATATCTGAACTACACAGCAGTACCTCCATGGAGGAAGGACAGAACCTACTTGAAATAGGCTTTGAAGCACAGCTGTACCAAACTGAGCATCACTCCTAGCCTGGATGTCCAGGGAGTAATGCTTGGTAAAAGTGTGAACTGTTTTCCAGGTAGCTGCTTGACATATCTCTAGGATAGGGATGTCCCTGGCAGCAGCCAGACGCAGCTGTACCTCTGGTAGAGTGAGCCCTCAGGCCTGAGGGAGGAACCTTACCCAGTTTTTCATAGCAAAATTGGATACAAGAGACAATCCACCTGGCAATGGATCTTTTAGTGGCAGGTTTCCCTTTACCAACCTCACCATAAGTGAGGAACAGTTGGAGGGAGTCAAACCTGTGACCCTTGGTACATTCTATGTAGTAACTAAGGGCTCTTTTGACATCTAAACTGTGCAGTCTCCTCTCACCAGAGGAGGAATGGTCAGTGAAGTACACAGGGAGAGACATAGATTGATTAAGGTGGAAGTCTGAAACCACCTTAGGCAAGAACTTTCTGTTAGTCCTGAGGACCACCTTATCTCTATGAAAGGAGATAAAATCAGATTCCACTGACAATGCTTGTAATTCACTTATGCGCCTGGCAGAAGTGATGGTTACCAAAAACACAGTTTTCCAAGTCAAGTACTTAAGCTCTGCTGAAGACAAGGGCTCAAAAGGGGGTTGCATAAGCTGAGCAATGCAAATATTAAGATCCCAGGCAGGGGCCCTGAATGGAGGGTTGGTGTGAAGCAACCCCTTGAAAAACTTGGAGAATACAGGATGAGCCGAAAGAGAAGATGGTTTACCTGCTGATAAGAAAGCAGACACGGCTGCCAGGTGCACCTTTAGGGTAGCTGGCCTCAGCTCCAAAGTATTCAAATGCACATATAATCCAGGACTGTGGGTAAGTCAGCAGATTCTGGGGAAATATGCTTGCCAGAGCACCAAATGGAAAATCTCTTCCATTTGGAATTATAAGTAGCCCTGGTGGATGGCTTCCTAGAAGTCTTCAAGATATCCAGTACACCTTGGTAGAGGTGTAGGTCAGCAAACTCTAACTCTTCAAGAGCCAGGCCTTGAGATTGAGAGATTTGAGATTCGGGTACCAAACCCTCCCCTGAGCACAAGTTAACAGGTTGTGCTTCCTGGGAAGACACGGGAAGATGGACTGTTAAGGACATAAGGAGTGGGTACCAGGGCTGTCTGGCCCAATCTGGAGCAATCAGGATCATCTTGCAGGGTTGAGATCTGATTTTGACTAGCACCTTGAACAGAAGAGGGAAGGGGAGCATAGAGAAACTTCCCTTCCCAACTGAGAAGGAAGGCATCCAGAGGGACTGAGCCCAACACTGGGGGCCTGCAGCAAAAAAGGGGAAGTTGGTGATTGTCTGGGGCTGCAAAAAGATCTATCTGCAGGGTGCCCCATCTGGCAAATACTACCTCCAATACTAGGGGATCCAGTGACCATTCGTGATGGCCCTGGGAAATCCTGCTGAAAGCATCTGCCAAGACATTGTCCTTGCCTGGGAGGTGAACTGCCATAAGGGAGGTGTTCAGGGAGTACACCAGAGACCACAACTTCATTGGTTCGGTGCACAAGGCCGTAGACTGAGTGCCTCCTTGCTTGCTGATGTACCACATTGTAGTGGTGTTGTCTGTTCTGATCTGTACAACCTTGTTCTGAACAGAGGTGGAAAAAACTTGAAGTGCTAGAAAAACTGCTCTGAGTTCCAACAGATTGATGTGGAGCAGAGATTCCTGAGGGGACCACAATCCCTGGGTAGTGAGATCGCCCATGTGAGCTCCCCACCCCAAGAGGGATGCATCTGTAGTAAGGAGTGAGACTGAGGGGTGAAGGGAACCCCCTGTCTCAGATTGCTCTGGTCCTGCCACCACTGAAGGGCTTGGATCAGGGTTCAAGTCACTGGGATCAATTTGGTCAGAGGGTCTCTCCTTTGAGACCAAAAGGCTCTCAAATGGAACTGGATGTCCCTCATCTGAAATCTTGCTCCCTGCACAACTGCTGTAGGAAGCAGCCATGTGCCCCAGGAGCTGCAGAAAATGCCTGCTGGTCGAGACCTGCAGGGTGAAAGAGGAGGCCAGAGAGACCAAGGTCCTTGCTCTTTCCAGAGGAAGGAAGGCTCTGGCCTCTTTTGTGTTCAGTTCTGCACCTATGAAGGTGAGAAGGTGGACAGGCTCTACAACTGACTTTGGAAGATTGAGAAAGAAACCTAGAGATGTGAGCAGTTGCTGAGTTATCTGAAGGTGTAGTTTGACTTGGTCTGGAGACTGGCCTAATGAGCCAATCATCCAGGTAAGGAAAGATGGCAATCTTTTGCCTTCTTAAGTGAGCCACTGCTACTGCCAGGCATTTTGTGAATACCCTCGGGGCAGAGGTGAGGCCGAAGGGCATTGCTCTGAACTGGTAATGGCCTGAAGGCAGTTAGAATCTGAGGTACTTTCGATGGGAGCTTCTGATAAGAACATGGAAGTAGGCATCCTTAAGGTCCAGGGACGCTAGCCAGTCCCCTGGCCTTAAAGAGGGTAAAATAATTCCCAGTCTCACCATTTTGAATTTTGGTTTTAAAAGGTGCTTGTTTAGGTATCTGAGATCCAGGATGGGCTGCCATTCTCCTGTCTTTTTTGGGGTAAGGAAGTACCTGGAGTACAACCCTTTGCCCTGGTGTAGGGGTGGAACCCTTTCCACAGCTCTGAGAGCCAGGAGGGTAGAAACTTCTGTTTCTAGGGCAAGTGCCTCTGATGGATTTGCAGGTGGAAAGGACCTGGCTCTCATCTTTGGAAATTTTTTGAAGCTGAGAACCAGTCCCTGGCTTACTACTTCCAGGACCCACTTGTCTGATGTTAAAGACTTCCAGTCCTGGACAAAGTAAGCCAGCCTGCCCCCTACAAGTAGTGGAGAATCGGCCCTGGCCACGCCATCAGGGTGCATGCTTGGCAGGGGCTTTGGGCTGAGGGGTAGAAGCAGGCTTGCTTGTACCCTGTCTGCCTCTCCCTCTAAAGAACCCCCTCTGGGCATAAGCAGAAGAGGAGGCCTGGACTTGGTAAAAAGGCCTATGAAAAGGCCTGCCCCTGCCCTTGAGGAGTGGCCTGCCTTTCCTTGGCCTGTGCACTCCTATAGGTGGTCCTATATTTATCCATTTTCTTCATGTAATTCTCTGTCTGCTCCCCAAACAGAGAATTGCCCTAAACAGGAAAATCCATGGCCTTAGACTGGGTATCCTGTGACGGGGTAGTACATCTGAGCCAAGCCATTCTGCGAAGTGCCACAGATGTAGCCATGACCCTTGATGACACATCATTAGAGTCTACTGCAGCATGAAATTGCACCTTGGATGCCTCAATACCATCCGCAGCCACCTGTTCCAGCTCCCTGGCAAGCTGGTCAGGGACCTGTTTTGTTAGGACCAGCACAGTATCCCATCTGGATTTCTGGTACCTAGCAGCATAAGCCATATAATTTGCCTGAGTCCCAAAGATGCTGCCATGTACTGTTTCTTTGCCATGGCATCAATCCTCCTGGAGTCCTTTTCAGGGGGTGTGAAGCTAGAGGAATATTTGCCTTGTCACAGGCTGCAGCCTGCACTACCCCCTCATGGCTGCATTGCTGTGTGAGGAACTCCATATCAGAGCCTGATAATGTATACCTCTTGTCCATCCTTTTATCAACAGGAGGTATAGTGTGAGGAGTTTTTAGAATTTTTACTGTTTCCTAAAAGATTTATGCAAAGGAATAGACAGTCTCCTAGACTCTGGAATATCCATCATTTCTACATAATCAGGCTCCTCTTGGTCATCAACAGCTTCCTCAACAGGGAGCTGGAGAGTTTCAGCAACTTTCTTATAGAACATAAAATGAGAAGGGGACTCAGATAGCCTGGGGGGAGAAACCCCTGACGGTCTGTCTGGAGAGATGTCCGGTTCAATGGGCACATCCAGACCTTCAAAACCACATTCATTCTCCTCATACTCCTCTTCCCCCTCCTCGGGTTCATAAAAATCCTCAAAATCATAATCTTGAACCGGTGGAACTGAACGCTTCCCTGATGGTGTCAGTTCGGTCGGAACCGGGGAAAGTGACTGGACAATTTGAATTGCTTTAGCTATTTCCTCAGCGGTTGGAGAAAGAACTTTTGGCTCCACACTAGCTGACTTTCTAGTCCTTTTAGTTGGTACCGGCTCCTTAGAGCTGGCTCTTCGTTTGCCCGAGGAAGTATCGCCCTGGTCAGGGGGCACTCCCTCCGGTTCAGCTGGAACCGAACCAGGCTGGCCATCCGGGTCAGCGGACTTTTTGGCCTCCCTTTCCCTTAGCCTACCAACTCTCTTTTCTATGGTGGCAGCAGGAAAATTCTTACAAATCTGGCAGTCTGCATTGAGGTGGTCAAACCCCAGACAATACACACAGGTGGTATGTGGGTCAGCCTTAGCAAAGGCTTCCCCACAAACACTACAGTGCTGAAACCCAGTGGGACCCGTTTTTCTTTTGGGTTTCTCAGACATAGTGCCAGCCTAACCAAACTTGCCCGTTTATGGCAATCCACCAAGCAAGACTCTCTTATCGGTTCCCAACCGTGTCACGGGTTGTGGAAAAAAAACATAATGAAATCCGTTTTTTTAGAACCGATAAGAACCGGGAACCACACTCTAAATAAGGACTAGAAAGTTTGAAAATAACCTGATCAGTTCAGACCGAACCGAAAAACGTTTACAAGTTCCACACAGAATAAAATAAATGTAAGCCTATCTATTACTTACAATACCACAGACAGAGCTTGAACCGACCGGTTGTGGTTTAATTTCGGTCAAAAACCCGAAAAATAATACTTTTTAACTGACAAACGAACCGAGCAGAAGGAGAAATCTCCGGAGCGACTGTTCAGTGAGGCGGAGTAAAGAATCTGACAGTTTGAGTTTGATTAGCAACAGACAGAGTTTTCAACTGAGCTCGCGCTCTCAAAGTTCCATGCCTAGCATGGAAAGTTAACTCTTTCACCTCCGGAGCAGTTCGAAGGTTGGGACTCACTGCATATGTCATAATATAGCAAGACTTCATGTTGTTTGAAAATCTAATTGTTTTTCTCATCAAGTTTTCCGATTTCTGTTTGCTCAGCTTCAGATCCAGACATTTTCAGCTAGAGGGGTAAAATGCTTTGTGGTAGTACCTCAAGGGAATAAATAGGGTAAACACGGAGGGGATCTTTAGACTAAAGCAGGGAGGTATCACCAGAGGGTATGGTTTGAAGTTGGAAGGGTGAAGGGGAAAAGAGGAGGTTTTTCACTGAGAGGGTGGTGGATCCTTGCAATGCGCTGCCAGGCGAGCTGGGTTCAGAGATCCACAGTGAAGGGCTTCAGGAGAGGGTGGGACAGACACAGAAAGCGGATGTATCTGATGATGGCCTGGCCCAGGGGGTGGGGGATGGATGATAGGGGTTTCTGGAACACAAGGAGGAGGGCCTCGGTACCCAGCTAGGGATCTGAGCTTCACACAGACTCGATAGACCGTAAGGCCTAATCTGCTGGCAATTAGTACGTTAGTAATGAGATTTTGTAGATGGCGAGTTCATCTTGGGACTAGCCAATCAAACAGAGCTCTTTGGCAGTTTGTGAGGGCAGAATGTTCTGTAAATAGACTACTGTTCTTTACTCCCAGATGAATGAGATTTTTTTAAGATGATTGGAAATCATTAGTGAACATGCTGATGAAATCCTAGGACTGTGTCCTCCTTTGACTTTCTTGCGTAGAAGGTTGCCGTTGGTATGCGCATGTTTGTGGAAGGGGGGGTCATAAGGCCCAGTACATACTGGGGAGATTAAAATGGTTTAACTAGATTAACCACTGTAAAAGTCATTAACACAATTAGCAGCCAAAGTAGGCATCATTTAAAACCTTTTTAAGAAAATGCGTTAAAACCCTGCTTGCTACCTAGTATTAGTACAGTTTTAAAAATTGTTTCTGTGTAATATGGTTCTACTTAAAAGTGTGGATGCTTGGCCATACCATGTTTGACTGGGGTGTGTGCTTTCAAAGCATAATGCACTTTGGGATACACAGACATCCACAGGGAAGCACAGTTTGCAGACTAACATGAAATCAACATGCTTTGAACTGCAGCATGGATTCAATGCCACCATGTTAGAACACTTATCCAAAAGTCTGGATGCTCTACCAGAGTAAGCGTAACACGATTTAACTCCCATTTAAAAAAAACAAAAAAGCTTGTAGTGTGTACAGGGCAAAGTGATCACACCAGACAGGAATTAAAGAGGCACAGTCAGCTTTACCCCTCCATATTCGCTATTCTCTGCGCAGTGTGCTTTCTGGCACACACCTAAGTAATTAGTACTGCAGAATAACCCCACAGACTGGAAGTTCAGCACATATTCCTGATTTTTAAATATTTAGCAGTTAGTCTTTCCCTCGGGCCGTCAATAACTCCAACACCGGAATCATAACCCCACTGTGGACGCGCGCCAGGACAGAGCGCGGTCACAAAGTGGCATTTTATGGCAAGCCTGCTTTAATAACATGCTGCCCATATAAACATCTAAATCGTGAACTGCACCTGGTAGTTTATAATTGAAACTGAACCCTGTGTGGCTCGCAATTTACTTTTTAAAACTGGTGCCGTAATCCCGTGCATGCTTGTAATACAGATGTGTAAAGATCCCGCACATGTGCAAGGGTGTGCCACCCTTGTGCATGCGTGGGATTTCGGCATTGGTTTTAATCAGTAAATTGCAAGCCACACGGGGCTCGGTTTTACTTATAAATTACCAGGAGTAGTTCACGATGCAGATGTTTATATGGGCAGCATGTTATTAAAGCAGGCTTGGCATAAAATGCCACTTTGCGAACACTCTCGGTCCTGGCACGCATCCTCAATGGGGTTATGCTTCTGGTGTTGGTAGAGTAAAGGACGGCCTGAGGGAAAGACGAACTTCGCTAAATATTTAAAAATCAGGAATTTGTGCTGAACTTCTAGTCTGTGGGGTTATTCTGCAGTGTTAATTACTTAGATATGTGCAGAGATTAGCAAAAACGGAGGGGTAAAGCTGACAGTGCCCTTTAATTACATTCTGAATCGGATGTTTTGACTGCTGTTCTGGGTACAGGGCCAGCTTCAAGTACTCCAAATCTGGTAATGCAGCTTGGACTAGAAACCAATACCATCTTAATGTGCTGCAGCTTTCAGTCAGCTGGTTTGGAGACTAAAGTAATTGACTAAATGTAAAAGAAGTGATTAAAGTTTTTCTCCATTTTCTTTCAAAGGGAATAAAAAAACACTGGTTTTGTATTTAGTTTACATTTTTAATGTAATTAGAAATGTGGACATGTGAAGGCCAAATTAAGATAGTTACTGAAATGCTCAAGAATGTTAAATAAACCTGTTGGAAGCTCAGCTAGATGAACTCGAAGCCCTTCAGTTTAGAATGAATTATGGCAAATTCATGTTTAGATGTTTTGCACCTTTTTTATGACACAGGTTGCAACTTACTGTACTTTTCGTGAGTAAAGTTGTACCTAATTCAAATTTTCAGAACATGTCGGATTCCTATCTAAAGCATATATATATTTGCACTTAAACTTTTCATTTGATGTACTGAAATGATGCAGATCCTTACCTTATTTAATGTTATAATATAAGCTGCTTAACCCCCACGACCTCCTCATGGCTGTATACCCTAGAGGTTAGAGTAATGAGCTGTGTACATCCAGCAGACCCAACTCTGATTCACAACCACCACCTGCATACTGTGTGACCCTGAGCAAGTCCCTTAACCTCCCCAATGCTCCTGGGTCACCCCTGAAAACAGGCCCTTGTGCCTAGTAGGTCTTACATGGTTACCAAAGAATAAAAAAAAAAGTTTTGCTCAATAAGTTTTCCTGGTAAAAAAAAAAAAAAAAAATGAAGTCAAGTCTATTTAACACCCCCAGTGTACTGTTTTGTGCATCTGATTTCAAATAGTTCATGTTTTATTTTTCCTTTTTAAGGGTTCCTTGTTAATACTACTTTTTTCCTCACCCAGTGTTTTCCCCATCGTGCTTTTTGTCCTCTTGTCTGCCACCAGTTTGGGATGGGCCAACCCTGACTACATGCCAGCCCAGTCATCTGCTACCCCTCACCATCCTTCAATAATGGATCACTCAAAGTGAGGCCTCCGGGTGTCTGCGATCAACATATTTCTTCCCATTTCTGCCCCCTTCTCCCTCTGGCCTGCGCCAACTAGATGGCCCTGCCACAGTCACCAGTGGCACTCGACACAAAAAAACACGCCCAGCATCAAAAGAAAAATAATCAGCAAAATTGCTTACTTTCAAGGCTATTTACTGCATACAGTGTTTTTAAAGTGAGGCCCAAGTACCCCAGCACTTCGCCTCTCCAGGATGCTTCATCAGTAAGCAAGTTTTGCCATTTGTTAGTTTTTCATTGGTTGTTTGGTGAGTGCATTTTTCGTGCTGAGTGCTGCTGTGGGGGTATACCCCTTTCTGTTCAACATCCAACACTGCCATTTTTGCACGGCCATGATATGTACTGGGGGGGGGGTTAATATTTACAGCAATTAACTGCCCTGGATGTCCTCTGGCCCTTCACAAGGGTTGTAGTACTTCCAGAAGTGGCACCGTTCCTTCCCCGATCTGGGAAGCTCTGTCATCAGCACCATTTCCCAGCCCTGGCCATTCACCCATACGTCCAGTCTGCTCCTGAACTGAGCTGCCAGCACAGCAGTATGCTGGGGCAACAGTCGGTCCCTGATATTTATTTTTAACAACTTTTTTAGTTCCGGGACCTGGTGACATCAGTCGAGAAGAACTGGCACACACCACGGTGATGAACTTCCAAGTAAAATTTTATTCTGTGCAAAATGCAAATTACAAATTTACCACCGTTTTGTAATTTGCATTTTGCACAAAACAAATCTTTACTTGCGATTCAGCACTCTGATGCCCGCCAGTTTTTTGAAGACTCCTTTGGGAGATACTGGTGGTGCACTTTAGCGACAGAGTGTGCTTTTTCTTTCTTTTCTGCTGTACAAGTTGAGTGGAAGTCTGCAGGGAATGTTGCACTTTAGGCGCTAGTCATGCACCACTGACATGCAGTCCTTTGGATGAAATGTTAAACCAAGGTCCTTTCTGACCACCTCTAGTCACTGTCCAGGTGGAAGTTAAAGATGCCACGGCACTTATCGTGAGTGCAAGGGATATTCGCCAGTGTTCTGGCCAACATTCCCTGACAGTAAAACAAGTCCATATAACCCCCCGGACATACCTGGAAATAAGCCATCACAGCTTAGTACGCCTTTCTTGGTCATACATTACAAATAACAATTTCTGCTCAACTGATAGCACCAGGATCCAGAAGTCATCAGTAATCAAAAAATAAAAAATGGGAGCGGAAAGTCAGCATTAACTAGGAGGACCTAAATATGGGGAGGGAATCTATTTCAAAACAAAACCATGAAACAATACACCGGGGAGACATTCTCCACATGTGTCCAAATGTCCAATTAGATTAAAAATGTAAAGAAAAAAGGAAGGTTTCTATTCCTTTAAATACACAAGACACTATTAAAAAGCACCCAAGCGAATAAATTCATGGTACATCCATACACTCGCAATTAGATTTTCTAAACAGAAAGATTAGTAGTATAGGTTTGTTTGAAGAAACATCCAAAATTAATTGATTTACACACTGAGAAATTAATTTGCACATATAAGCATTTTAAGACTTAATTAGGACAGTCATTACCCAAATTGGAACTGAAATCAACACTACCTTGTTTGATGTAATCAACAATGAATGACACCTCCACTGGCTGTGAAATGTTTCCGCTGTAGGATGTAATTTGGAACTTGCTGGACTTCTGGTGATGTCATGATTAGAGCAGGAACTTGCTGAATGATCTCTCCAGGTTTCAGACTAGACTGCAGTGTAATGGCCTAGTCGTTTCACGAGACTTACTCCAGTTCAGCAAGAAGACAGCATGCACTGAGATGTGCAATTTCAATTTCTTGGGATTCCTTCTCCAGAATTTAACAAGTTGTTGCCCTGCATTTGTTTCATAAATGTTCAGGTTCTCAATTTTAGAAAAAAGGGAGACCAACTCTTTGGCAACAGTCCATAAGTAGCTTTAGAGGGTATTCTTTATGTTTACATGTGAAATAATGTATGAAAAGCACAACAGAAACCAATTTTTACACTTTTTTTTTTCTTCCTCACCAGTGGGCCAGGCTCTCCTTCAGCCCACCGCAAAGCACCTGATCCTCGAAATTCTTAAGTAATTGCCACTGGCCCCAAAATACCCACCGCATGACCTTCTATATACACTATCCTGCACTTACACCTCTAGGCAAGGGGAGCGGACCCTGCTGGAACATTTGTGGGGGGTGCAAAGAGCTGGGAACACAGAGCTCTAGGTACTACAGCCATCTGTAACAGTACCACAGTTTACAGCCATTTCTCCTTTTCTGTACAGTGGAGAGTGAGGATCAGGCCTTCCCCACACTATTACTGACACATTAATAGTGCCCTTGTGTACGGAACTTCTATGTCTCTGAGATCTGAGCGCTATTTTTACAGAATTTGCATAACTTCCATGGGTATGGCAGCGTACCCATAGGATTTAGGCAAATTCTGTAAAAACAGCACTAGGCATCAGAGATACAGACACTGTAAAAGTTCCGTACATAAGGGCACTATTAAGGGATGGGGAATGCAGCGTCATTTTCTTGCGATATTACCAGTGAGATCCTGGGGCTGAGGAGCACCATAATTAAAATGCCAGCTGCAGCTGCACCGGAGGGTTGTGATATTTTTACGAGTGCTCAGGTACTTAAACTATTAATTTCATATGGTGCTTGCAAGGGGCGTCAGAGAGGTGAAGCCCTGATCTGTGCAGTGGTCGGGGCTTCACCTATGCCTGTAGTTCTCCTTTAAGTTTTTTTGCTTCATCAAACTACACACAGCCATGAGAAAGTATACAAATCACCGCAGGTCATCAATGCTATAATCAGTGAAGACTCTAGATGTTTCCTTACAGAATAGCCCACTCAGTTATCCCTCAGGAGCTTGCTGAACTGTGAATGTAGCCTTTATTAGTGCTTATCGGGTAAAGGGAGTTACTTTACAGTAAACCAGCATTTGCTGAATCTACAGTCACATAACTGTTACATGGGACAGGAGGCACTGTATGAAAAAGAAAAGCAATAAAGCATTCAAACACTGAAATCTCCAGGGGACACAGAACTAGAAGGCAAACAGAAAACAAAGGAAAGGGCACGTTAGGACCGCACTCACACATCAAAATATTCTGCATAACTTTTTTTTGTAAAACGGGACTGCATTTCTCCATTAAACTAAAATAGGGGTTTGGTAATATTCAAAACGGGGGGGGGAATATGTAAAACTATTTGCATATGTAAATTTTATAAATCTTTAGGCAGAAAAATGGCTGGCGAGAAACTCAAGGGATAGCACAGATTTTTTTTGTAAACTGTAGTCATGCCTCTAGAGATTAAGGGAAGGCATATTTTAGCCCAAATTGTTCATAAGCAACCAAACTACATGCATAAATGTTTCAGATTTCTGGCTCAGCATGAATCTCTGCATTTAGTTAAAGTTTAAAAGGGGGGGGGTGTCAGCATGTGCTGTGCAGTTGCTGGGAAGCTGCTTTTCATGTCGCTTTAGGTTCATATGTCTTGAGGTTAGGTAACAGTTGTTAGCCGGCAAAAGGAGGTATCAAACATCCACAAGACTCTCCTCTATGTAGAGGAGACAGAGGCCTCTTCCCCTACAGCACTACTACTACTAATGGTCTAGGGATACAGCGCTAGTAAGTGCATGAAGGAGATGGGGCAGGTGCTGCAGAGGACATCCTCACATCTGACCCACCCAAGACCAAGTAGATATTTGAGCCCCCTGCCATCTTTCCTTCTCATGGGGCGAGAACGGTATCTCTCCCCCCCCCCAAAAAAAAAAAACATCTCAGAGAGGCATGTATACCCAACACAGGGACTGAATGATCAAGGATTAGAGGATCAAGCACCTGAGGTAGCAATTCGTGTAGACACTCTTCTGGGGGTAGGTGAGCCGTGACACAGGCTAGCGAAAGAATGAAGGATGGCGCATCAGGTTCTAGCCAGAAAGAAAAATACAACTGGGAAAAGAGGCACATATTGGTTTGGTAAAACCATAATACAGTGCCCTTTTCAATAAACTAAAAATGTTAAAATGCTCACTTTTGGAAAATAACCCTGACACACAGAAATCAAACTTTTTTGCATGTAGTTGCAGAGTATAAAGAACACGAAGGCAACAGATTATACGCCATCAGACTGGAATACAGCACTTAATGAAACCACAGAGAAGATCCACTACACTAGTTTCAAAAAGAAAAACAATTATTTTATTCCAATAAAAATGGTTGGCCTCCTTTTGAAACATAACAAAAAAGCTTCTTAAACCATAACATTATTTAACATATGAAAGGTTAGAGACATATTCACAGCATAATTTTCAGCAATAATTTACAGTTGCATTGCTAATTCACAATTCGGTTATTTCCTTAACAGTGTAAGAAGACAGTCCTTAGCTATTTTTCTTTTACAAAGTCTGGAAGAGCAATATAAATACTGTTCAAGAAAATAAAGTGTTTACATCCCGTACTGCAACATTACATCACTGTCTCATTTTCTAATTATATAATCCATAAATATCTTAACGCGGCAGAGGTTCGAGTTTCCGTAACTTCAGTGATGGATTGGCTGTCAAAGGTGGACTTGGAGTTGAATTCACCATTTCTGGGGCACAGAACAACACCCTGCCACGGTGATTAAAAATATAAAATGAAGGGTGGTTCCTTACTGTGTCAAAGGTCCTAAAATAAAAGCAGAGAAGCAAAGGTTACAGTAGTCAAACAGGAAGTTAATAAGGCTAATCTGGATGACTCGTGACCACACACACACACACACACTCTCTACTACTACTATTATTATTATTACTACAGCAATCTAGAATGGTAAATTTAGTTTCAGATACTGGATGTATCTTTAATTCACACCACCACCCACCACATCAATATGGTGAGCTTCAGATCTTGCCAAGTGCCATCACTGACCTAAAATGGGAGAAAAACGGACAACCAAATAGTAATGGGTTCAGGGACACCTTTTTCCTGTTTTCACTTATAACACATGGACAGGGTGCAATGATGCAACATTTTCTTTCACCCCAACCTTTTTACTTGCATTAAGCATAGTGTGTGTCCCTTTCCATACACACACATTTAAAAGCTATAAATTAACGTAGGGTAGGCACTGATCCCCGAGCAGACTCGACAGATCATAGGGCCTACTCTGCTGGCTTTTTAGTATGTTAGTAAATTGAATATGCAATGGTATGGCTCAAAATATTCAGTTTATCAACACTTGTGAATGGGGCAAGACTTTCACATCTCACTTCTGAGTTATGGTTCTGCCCACTCACACATGAAGATTGAGTCAGACAGAAACATACGTATATTTATGTACTATATATACAAACTATATAATATGCATTGCATATATTATACACACAAACATATATATATATATATATGTGTGTGTAATAGATAACCCACTCTTAGGTGTGCGGTCGCACTCTGATATATGCACGCCTTGGTGTGGGTTGTAAGCACGAGGCCATAGGTAGAGTGTGTCAACCACCCAAGGCGTGCGTATATCAGAGTGTGACAGCACACCGTAGAGTGGGTTATCTATCTTATAAAATGGCAAAACTTTTTTTTGGGGACGCCAGGTGTGCAGTCACGCTCAGATATATGCACGGTCACCTGATGGTGTTTGTCCAATGCCATTGCTGCCACTGATTCCCATTTTCTTAACCATTTTAATTACACACACATTATATATATATACACACACACACACATATATATATATATACAGACATATACACACACACACGATATGTGATGGCTGCTTATAAGATATTGGGCCTGATTCACAAAGCACAAAAGCTGACACAAGGTGCCCGCATCAATTGGACTGGATGCAAGGGGCACCTTGTGTCAAAATCTGCACCAGTTCCAATTCAGAAATGGGGACTGCGGTGACAGCGGGGTCTGTTGTACTGAACAGGACTTGTGGCAGGGTTCTGTTCCAGCACTGCAACATCCCCATTTGTATGATTCAGAGAGCTGGATGGATCTGCCAGGACTCAGACCAGCCCAGGGCCGGTCTAACAGCTTCTGCGCCAACCCCCCAGGCTGTCACTGCGTGGAGTGCACCTGTGCCACCGCCTGCAGTACCCCGTGCCCCACAGCACCAAGAGATATCCAAGGTGCAGTGCCTGCAGGGTCAACTCCCCCCTTGGTACCAGGCATGCAGTGGGCCCCCCCAAGCAGCACAAGCACGGCAGTGGCCATGCAAGGTTCCCGTCGGAGGCCTGTTGCCACCCCCTCCCCACCAACCATCTTTGCCCTACCTGCCCTCCTTGTCCCCTGTCCTGTAAAACCCTGCCAGCCTCCCCGACGGGTCTCCATCACTGGGTTCCACTGCCACACAACTGCCCCATGGCTTGCGGCAAACTTTTCTTGTGCACCTTGACTTTGGCGCACAGCAAAATATTTACTGCAAGCTGTAGGGGTTTGGCACTGGGACCCCTCTTGATAGTGAGCTGGGTGCAGGGTCCCTGGTGCACTACTTATCGGTGCAAGCTACTAATCTAACTGGGGCTTTTGTGAATTGGGCCCATGACATTTATCTTCATGTGTGGCCAGTGACCTTGTAACCCTCACAAGTGGCGAAGCCATGAGAGAGAGGTCAAATGAGGTCACTGACCATGAATGAAGGTAGCTATATCTCATAAACACTTGTTTTTTTTCTCTTTTAGATATTTCCTGAAGACCACCTAAGGTCGAAACGTAGATTTTTAACTCTATTTTCAGCGTGCATTTAATATAACCATTTTGTTTTGCTTTTATATCTCATAAATGGCCATCACATATTCGGTTTATAAAATATGCATCAACTTTTTTAAATGCGTTTGCCATTCATGTTGTGCAATTATTTTACAGAACCCCCGAGTTAGTGAAAGTTTGACTGACAAGTCTCTCATGTTACTATGTCTGTGGGTACAGGTGCCCAAGCAGTCGCTGCTAGGTATTCCCACTGGATACTGTAAGGTTGCAAATTTAACACGACCAGCTGCCACTGAAAGGGGTGTGTCAATGAAAATCTACACATGTGCAAGTTCAGTGTGTGGCTGTCCGTCACGAGGCAAGATCTGTTGCGCTGGAGACCAGACAATCGCTGAGGCTTAGCCAGGGGTAAGCAGTGTCGTACGCACGCTGTAAGGGCCATAAGTCCTCAGCTGGAACTGGGACAACTGTCATAATGCAGGAGTCTGACATGGTTAAGGTGTGTGTGTGCATACGTGTGCGTGTATTCTAGATGTTCTGGGTCTCTGACAAATCGAAAGATGATTAATTTTTTTTAAGGTGCAGAATTTTTTTTTCTATTAACCGAGAACGATGGTACAGAAACTTGAAGCACTGGCACACGCTGTCAAAATTAGCTCACACTGGCAGAAGCGTGCCGTGGCAGGAAAGGTCATCTATGATGTGCCCAACTAGCTAGATACACTTGTGACCTACCCTACTGTGTTGAAAAGGGTATGTAGCTAGTTTGTGTTCCACCGAGTAGATACTGTTCTCATTTTTTACAAAAAAAATGAAATGTATACTGCATATTTATATCCATCTATATGGATCGATAATAGACGTGTTTGTGATATGCGATGGCCTGACTCAAAATGATGTTATTTATTTAGTTTTGTTAACCAGGTAATACACTAGGCCAAGAACGTGTCTATTTTGAAGAATGGCCTGGGATTAACAAAGCAAACAGGTAAACGATATCAAATACTGGAACTGAATCAATATAAATCTAACAGATTACAGCTTTAAGAGCTAGTAACATACGTGAACACAGCAGCTCAGTTTCAGTTACAACTGGACACGTATCTTCAAGTATCAGGGGTCAACACCATAACCCATGAGTTATGAAGGCATATATAGAATAAATGATAAGTTAAATGTGGAATACATAAGGAACAAGGCATGACAGAGACAGCATATGCTAAGTTAAAGAGCTAGTGTACTGCCTAAAACTACCATTAGATGTTAAAAGCAGTCAACCATTGCCTTTTATAACTGAGGTACTTTTTCTTTTCCCTTTGGTTAATTAGAAGATTGTTTGTCTGATGTTAGTAGGTGTGATGTGTGGAACAGCTCCTAGCCTGGCAGCTGACATATCTTGCTCTACTGTCCCACACTACATCATTAAGACTGTGACATCACTGCCACTTAGGAACAGTGAGCGACTGCCACATCATTCACCTGTGATATCACCGTCAGTGACATCATAATGCTGATGATGTAGTGTGGGGCAGTAGAGCTAGACAGGTCATCTGCCAGGCTAAGAGTTGTTCCACACATCCAGCACAATATCATCATAA
The DNA here is from genome assembly GCA_016271365.2 of Neoceratodus forsteri. Classification (NCBI taxonomy): domain Eukaryota; kingdom Metazoa; phylum Chordata; order Ceratodontiformes; family Ceratodontidae; genus Neoceratodus; species Neoceratodus forsteri. Next base: position 206,900,073 of record JADMNL010000023.1, on the reverse strand, counting down.
GACTTTCTGACGAGCAGAAAGAAAAAGAAAAATACTTCCGAAATAAAAAGTTACAACTGACTACTACTTAAAATCTGTATTTTCCTGTCTGCCTGTTTTGGCTCAACTAGCTCTTTAATGTACAGAGAGGTGGGCTGTAGTCTTGAGCCCGAAGGGCAAAGGACTTCAACCAACACAAGGTACCATAACATGGTATAATACCCCAATGTAATTACCTTATTTCACTTACAAAATATTTAATAATCTTGGTTTTATATCTGCTTGTGCACACAATGTGAAGCAAACATCTTGTTACAATAACAGGGTTTCACAGATGTGCCACTGTCTGGTCCAATATAGCTCAAGTTACAGTGGGCACAGCAGTGATAGGCCAATAATCAGCCAAGTTGATTGTGATTGTTTTCTGCTTGCTGGGTGGAAACCTTTTGTGTAGTTCGAAGGATCTAGCTGCTCCTATACTACGACCAGCAAACAGAGGACATCCCCACCCCCTGCCTGGGTGGACAGTGGTTTCTCTGAGTGACATAGACCAATATGCACTTAGTTATGGATGCAACACAGTAACCATCAAGGACTAACCCATGCCTCCCACCCATGCCCATCCTGCATCTGTTACTGATTGCAATATACATCCTCATTCAGGAACCTCCCCAGTGCACTTAAACTCTGTACTGTCAAAAAGGCTTGTTCACATGTCCGCACCAAAGGCTGCCATGCTCTGCTTCTGTCCTGCCTCCTTCAACTGCACAGATGCTGGAGCGTGTCTACAGGACCCCTCAGCGTGACAAAAGCCATGCTGAGAGGGCCGTGACTTCAGGGGGGGGGAGAGAGAAAAGAGAGCTGGTGTACTATGTGCACCGAGTATCACATATCTCCCCCTCCACCGCTCTGTTCCATTTAACCCTACCACCATTGCACTCGCTCCGCTTACTATCGTACATCCCCCCACTTCACTTGCTTGCTCTCTATCCCTTTCCACCTGAAACATCAGTAGTAACATATGAAAAATCATAGCACCTTTTTTACTCAGCCTCTGCAAAGATCATACCACAGAATGAAAAAACTGTCCCTCTGTAATAGATACAAACGTTTAACTCCACACTGTGTTTTACGCTAATGAAGCAGAGTAGGATGCTGGGAGTGTGCGCCATACATGTCAGAGTGAACGATGCAGCCTGTCCACAGAGCTGCTTACAGTGCTCGCTTTGGAACGCATCCCCACCCGTTTTGACTTGGGGAGGGGAGAAGCAAATGACTTACCGCGATCGCTAAGAGTCCACAATTGCACCGCAGCAACCTGGTTGCTGTGGTACAAATGTGGCAGTGTAAACTGTCCTTAAAAGGGAATTGTTGTCACTAAGAGCCCCACACCCAAGTACGGAGCTGGTCCTAATTTGCACTCTGTAAGCAAACACATTTTGTTTATTGTAGTATAGTAGATTTATCACACTAATTCTGTTGACCTGCAAGCTGACATTTTCTGTAACTACAAATCCCAGAATCCCCTGCAACTGACATCAGACAAGGGCTGCAGCAGTTAAAGATTCAAAAGCCTGCAGTATATTTCAGAGCTTTTAGAAGCTCAGATCATATGTTTGCTAATTTAGCTGTTCTCTCGGGGCTAAGCAGTCATTTGTGACTGTACTTGGCCCAGGGAGGACAGCAGGAACAGCAAACAAACAAAAAAAAAAAATCAGAGCTTATAAAACTCTAACATGTATTCTAGGGACACGGATATGTTCATCCACACTTATTTTCAGGTTCCTTGCCGCTTTAAATCTTGCCGGAAGGTCTTCAAGCTGGCTCCTCCCACCCACCCGGGTGGTAAAACTCTCGGCTCCGCCCCATGACGCCAGATCTTTCTTACCGCTTGGAAGCTCAGGTTCCCTCCTTAGCAGCGCTACGTGTTAAGACTGGTTCCTAATTCTTGAGTTGAAACTGAAAAAGTTTTGCTAAAAGACTTCGGTGGTCTTCTCTCACGGCTCTTGATGGATGATGGACTCCCGGTTTTGGAGGTCCTGCGGGCAGAAGATGTCTAGGACTCAATCCGCACCCACGCATGCCTACTGCCTGGGCCTTGAGCACCCACCCGCAGGGCTCGCGACTTGTGCTCTCTCCTTTCGCCCACGCCCTGAAGACTGCGGCGTCTGACATAACTGGGGCGCCCGAGAAAGAATTCCACCGGTGAAATCTAAAGAGGCCCGTTTGGCGGTGTCCGCGGCAGCAGGCTCGACGGATCAGTTCGAGCAGATGATCGCCCTCGAAGAGGAGGCGGCGCGGGCCGCTTCTACCTCAGCTGCGGCATTTGTCCCGCTCTCTCTCGGTGCCTCGTACTCGGCTTCTTTTAAGGAGCTTTGCCTGACCCTCTCGACCAAAGGTGTGGGTCCAACTTCTTCGGGACATTTTCCAGGTCCAAAAAGAGCAAAAGTAAGTCTCTCCGTCAACGCTCTTGGGAGCGGGAAAGATCCCCCCCTTGTCGACAGTAGACTTCGGTCGACCCCTCCGCTCCGGCCACTGGCTTCACGGTGTCCCCGTCAGGCCAGTTGACCGAGACTCCCGCCGACGCGGTCGAGATCTTTCTCGATCCATTAGACGGGTTGTCGGCTGGAGAAGCTGAGAATCCCCTCTCCCTGGTTCCCCCGGTGGGAGTTGAGGATCCCGTCGGCTCGTCTGTGCCTCCGGTTCCGGAGCCTTCGGTTGGATCGTCCGAGCCGAGGGGAGTGCCGATTTCCGACACTTCTCCTCGCCTTCCTCGGCCCAGTCAGACTCTCGGACATCCTCGCGGTCCAACAGATCCCGCCGCCATAGGCGGTCTCAGCATCACGCAAGCGGCACCGCCCTTCCTGGATCAGGAGGCTTTGGCGCAAGTTGCGTCAGAGGTACGAGGAACTTATGTGGCAACAGCTTCTTTTGACCGGGAATAAGCCGACCCAGTCGTCTTCCCCGGCCATTAAGTGGCTGTCACTGGAGCAGCCGAAACAACCCCTCGTTGTAGTCGAGGAGCCTGTTCTCAGGCCGGTTGTTTGGCCAATTCCAGCTGCCCCACCGATTCTGGTGGAACCTCCGCCCACAGCCATTAGTTGGGGCTCCGACCAAAAATTCTCGGTCGGCTTTGGGTTTGCCCCATAGGCTGTCGGTCACCCTCACTCCCGATAAACCTCGGCAGATGGAGGGTGGCTCAGGCCAGAGGCAGCTCTTTGAGGACTCTTCCGAGTCCGATGATGGTTCCTCCCTCTTCTCCAAGCGCTTGGACTTGGAGTCTCGGGAGGGCAGTCAATGGACGATAGCCCTTCGTCCTTCTTAGGGTTGCTTCGACTCATCTCGGAGTCCACCGGGATGAAGCTCGAACCCGTTTCTAAACAGGCCAGGTATCCCCTCACGGAGATTCTGGACCGAGGGGATTCTCCTTCGGAGGTCTTTCCGGTGGCCGAAGCCATAGTGGGTCCGGCCTTGGAACTCTGGCAGCGTCCTGCTTCCTGCCCTGCGGCCAGGTTGGCAAGGAAGTATGCGGTCCCTACCGGTTCCCTGTCCGGTTTTTCGGAACACCCCTCAGCCGAGGGGTTGGTTACCGACAGCGTTTTCGCCGGGAACGCCTAGGATGTGGACAAACCTCCCGACAAGGAATCCAAGAAATTGGATTATGCGGCTGAAAAGTCTATGCCATGGCCCTCTCTGCCTTCGCCAGGCCAGTTCGGCCATCCTCATGGCACATTTTTCCCACGCCCTGTTGGGCTCCCTGGATGAGGTTGTCCCTCATCTTCCCGCAGATCTGCAGACTACGGTCAGGCAGGTGCGTGACCAGGGCAGGGCGATGGCCAAATAGCAGTTCCAGACTGCGTTAGACATTGGGGACTCATGTGCCAGGTCTGTGGCGGCCGCAGTGGCCATGCATCGTCGGGCTTGGCCGAGGATATCCACTTTTACCTCGGATACCCAGCACAAGTTGGCGGATGTTCCCTTTTTGGGGACTGACCTCTTCGGCCCTGGGGTGGAAGGTCACCTGCAGAGGATCGAGAAGTCCAATGCTACCTTGACTCGGTCTCTTCGGCTCAGAAGGACAAGCCACAAGCCACAGCCTAAGCTCCTTTCGGCCTTCATACGAGGCCCCGCCTGCCAGCAACGCCAGGGCCAGCAGGTTCGACCTTGGTATCCCAAACCAAGCCGCCGGCTTCCAACAGGAAGCGAGGAGGTAAAGGCCGGGAGGTCCTCAGCGGTCCCTCCTCCAAGCCTGCCCAGTGACGGGTTGAGGGGTCTGCCCATCTCCGTCACTTCACCCCTGGTTCCCGTGGGGACGGCTCAGACACTTCCTTTCCGCCTGGTCCGCTGTTACCACGGACAGGTGGGTACTGGAGGTGGTGGGAAAGGCTACCTCTGGAATCGGGCAGGCCCGCCCTTCAGGCCGTCGCACCTCGGGGGCCTCTGTCCGCCAGGCCTCACTGGCGGCTCGCCCGAGCCGACATCGTCCTCCCTCCTTCAAAAGGAGGTGATCACAGAGGTGGAGGACCCCTTCAGACCGGGTTCGTGTCCAGGTATTTCCTGGTTCGAAGCGGACGGGGGCAGGCGCCCATTCTCGACCTGCCTGACCTGAACAAGTTCTAAGGTCTCGAACCTTCAGAATGGTCCTCTGGTGCAGATAATACCATCTCTGGAACACGGTGTGGTTCTGCTCTCTGGACCTAGGACGGTCTTTCACGCCCGATCCGCCCCGTCTCGAATGGAGATTCTCCGCCAGCCGAGCGATCCTCTTCGAAGTTCCGAGCCATGCCCTTCGGCTTATCTCCAGCTCCCAGGGTCTTCACCAAATGCATGGCAGTGGTGACAGCATTCCTGCGGCGCCGAGGGGTCCGGGTGTACCCTTACCTGGACGATTGGCTGATAGCAGCCTCCTCCAGATGGGAGGTGGAGCAGTCCAGAGATCTGGCCCTCCAGGTTTGCTCTCAAGTTGGCCTTCTCATCAACGAGGCCAAGTCGGAACTCGAGCCGAAGCAGGTGATCCTGTTCATCGGGGCAGAGCTTGACTCTCTTCGAGCCAAGGCACGGCTACCGGCGGACAGGGCGAGGTTCTTACCTCCTTTGCCCAATCATTTCTGGTTGGGCAATCGCGCCCTGCCGGGACTTCCCTGCGCCTTCTGGGTCTCATGGCGGCCTGTACCAGCGTGGTCCATTGGGCGCTGGCACATCGCCCCCTTCAGTGGGACTGGCCAGCCAGTGGTCTAACGCTGCGATCCTTTGGACCAGCTGGTGACAGTGACCCAGGAGATGTGGAGCAGCTCCATTCCATCTGCAGGAGGGCATCCTGTTTGTCCGCCCGAGCCGACGGTCTCTCTATCGACCGATGCCTCTCTGATGGGTTGGGGTGCCCATCTGGGGGAACACCGAGTGCACGGCCTCTGGTCCCCGCGGGAGTCCCGATGCCACATCAACCTGCTGGAGCTCCGAGCGGTCCGCCTAGCTCTCACCGCCTTTGCTCCGTTTCTCCGGGGTCAAGTGGTCCGAGTCCAGACGGACAATACCAGGACCATGTACTACCTGAACCGCCAGGGCGGGACGCGCTCCATGCTTCTATGCAAGGAAGCTCTCCGCATTTGGTCACTCGTGCGCAGCCTGGAGGCGGATCTCCTAGCCATTCATGTGGCAGGAGCCTCCAACACCCTGGCCGATGCCCTGAGCCGGATAGGGACTGCATCTCACGAGTGGTCTCTCCTGCCGGAGGTAGTACAAGATCTGTTCTCCCACTGGGGCACACCTCAGGTGGACCTGTTTGCCTCCAGGGAGAATGCGAAGCTGAGGCTGTTTCATGCCGGCCCCCCTCAGCAGGGCTCGCTGCAGGGGGATGCCTTCTTGAGGCCCTGGACTCCGGGCCTCTTCTACGCCTTTCCCCCATTTCCCTTGATTCACAAGGTGCTTCTCAAAGCAAGGAGGGACAAGGCGCAGGTGATCCTGATAGCCCCAGACTGGCCCCGCCAGTTCTGGTACCCAGATCTCCTCAGCCTCAGCTCCAGGCTCCCGGGCAGCTTCCAGCTCAGCCCGACCTGCTCTCAGTCAATCAGGGAAGGTGTTCCATCCGGACCTTCAATCCCTGCACCTGACGGCCTGGTTCCTGGCTAGAGTTCCAGGCCTTGGGTCTTTCAGCGAGGTCCTCAATGTTGTTGAGGCGTCCGTGAAGGAGTTCAATGTGAAAATGCTACGCCTTCAAATGGAAGAGATTCTCCATTTGTGTCAGGGCAAGGGCTTGGACCCTTCCTCCTGTTCTGTGGCAAGCATTTTGGACTATTTATGGTCCCTTTCTAGTCAAGGGCTTAGGTAAGCGACCTAAAGGTGCACCTGGCAGCCATCTCTGCTTTACCAGGCGCGGCCGAGCAGTCGCGGCGCAGGAAAAGGTGGTCGGGCGCCAAAGGCCTTGATCACATCCTCCGTGCGAGAACCTCCACCTCCGTGGGATGCATTGCTGGTACTGGCAAAGCTCATGGGCAAGCCATTCGAACCAATGCACAGGTGTGATCTCTCTCACCTGCTGGAAGACCGCCTTCTTGGTGGCTATCACGTCAGCCAGAAGGATGGGAGAGCTCCAGGCGCTTTGCATCGAGTCTCCTTACCTGGTCTTCCACAGGGACACGGTTGTCCCTGCCCCACCGAAATTCCTTCCAGGTGGTGTTGGAGTTCCACCTTAATCAGGTGCTGACTCTGCCAGTGTTCTACCCCAATCACACCTCGGAGGCCGAATATAGGCTCCATACTCTGGACCCTAGAAGGGCGCTCGCTTATTTTAAGGAGCGCACGGCTGAAATTTGGGGAGAGGTTCGCCAGCTGTTTGTCACCTACGCTGCAGCCAAGCGGACGATAGGCAGATGGGTCACCTCCTGCATAGATCGCTGCTATAAGTTGGTGGGCATGGAGCCTCCCAGAGGGATAAGAGCTAATTCTACCCGTCATACTGCTGCATCGGTGGCTGCTTCCAGGGACGTCCCTATCCAGGAAATCTGCAGGGCTGCTACCTGGAAGTCAGCACACACCTTTATTACCTATTACCACATCGACCTTGAGTCACGCCGGGATGCTGGTTTTGGGGCCTTGGTTCTCCAGTCTTTATTCCCCAAGTATCGGGGGTGTGCGCCTTGCCTCCCTCCTCCTGGAGAACTGCTAGGAGTCTGCCAATAAGTGTGGATGAACAACATATCCATCCTAAATACAGTTACTCACCTGTAACAGGAGTTCTAGGAATGGTGGTATTGTTCATCCTACATTCTCATTTCTCCCGGCTTGACGCTAGCCTGAGCTTCCAGTGGGCCAGATCTGGCGTCATGGGGTGGAGCCGAGAGTTTTACCACCCGGGTGGGTGGGAGGAGCCAGCTTGAAGACCTTCCGGCAAGATTTAAAGCGGCAAGAAACCTGCCAATAAGTGTGGATGAACAACATATACCATTCCTAGAACTCCTGTTACAGGTGAGTAACCTGTATTTCTTGGCTATTGAATCTCCCACTGATGCAGCCCTACTCTGATGTCAGCTGCTGGGGATTCTGGGATTTGTTATAGAAAATGTCAGCTTGCAAGTCAATGGAAATAGTGTGATATGAACTACTATACTGCAGTAAACAGTAATATGTTTTGACACACAAACTGTAAGTTAGGACCAGCTCCACACTTGGGTGTGAGGCTCTTAGTACTGACAGTTCCCCTTTAAGCGACATCCACCTCCACTTAATGCATTCTGCCAAATCTTATTCATCTTTTTCCTCCTTCTCTTCCCTCTTTTCCGCTTCACCATCCTCTTTTTTTCCCCATATAGGTTATGATTGTTTCCAGCCAGTCCAAAATGAGTCTTGATTCTCCCCATGCAATGCAAATTGGTCACCTCTCCCTCACAGATTTCGTCCATTTTTCTTGCTTTTACCCCACCCCCTTTCTCCTGTACCTTGTTTTACTCATCTTTTTCTATTTATAACCCTCCCACCTTGCAGGCAGAGTACGCTGCTCTCAAACATTCTATTTTGCCTCCCTGACCCAGCATACCAATGATACTCCCTTCAGATGAGCCACTGCCAGCAACATTCTCGTCGCAGCCGATGCTGGGGAAACCACTACCGAGGCAGCAGAGTAGTGTTCCACTGGGCCTTGAACTCATCTTTTATTTTAAACAGTGGGTTCTTGTAGCTTACTTGTTCCTAGAGGGATGTACCCATTTCTTCAGCCCTTTGCACATGTTACAGTCCCTTTCCTCCGCTTCACATTATGGTCCCCTCCACATTCTAGTGTTTGTCAAAAGAAGAAAAAAAGACCTGGTTTCTGGACAATCAGCACAGAAGTCCCAGTCAAGCAAATCTTGCCATTTTTTTTTTTTTATTTGTTAGTCTGCTGCTTTTCAAGTTTCTTTTTCTCTTTTATTTTTTGTTTTACCTTTCAGTGTAGCCCCTTCTGACAGAAGCCCCCTTTCATCTCCAGCGTTTTACCCCCTTCCCCCAATAGCTTCCCCTAGCCTATCTTGCTTGGTTCTCACACATATCCCATCCCACCTCACAAAGTACAGAAAAATGGCCTTTAGTCGGGCAGCACCCTCGGCATGCAATGCTCTTCAAAAACTAGTTAAGTTACCCACCTTGGCGAGTCTCTCTCACTTCCTTTCCCTCCTTAAGCAATACTGCACTGATGAATGTGACTGCTTCTAATGAACCATTTGTTAACGGCACTATGTGGTGCAGTCATCGTAACTACCAATCCTCTAGGGCCTCAAGCTAATCCCCTGCTAAAATTCATAAGCTGCCTTGATTTGTTTAAACTGTATTATGTGTATTATGCCAACTCTAAAAACTAGTTAGTTATCCCTCTTATTTAACTCAAACCGTAACTTTCTGCCCTATAGTTACTTATTTCTCATTATATTTTGTGTGTTTTATGAACTGCCTAATAACCACTGTTTCTCTTTATAACATGAGTACCTAGAAATGTGCAAGTCCATTGGTGGAGTCCCTCTGCGTGGCCATGCATTAAATTCCCTTTACTGGTGACCCCATTTAATCAAGCGGATTAAGAGTACTTTCAAATACCATAATTTCTTTAATCATCAATACCAATTGTTCCTAGCATGACAGGCTCCTAGTCTGCGTGTGGGCAGCCTGAATATTTAAAAAAAAAAAAAAAACAACACGGCGGCTCAGTTTCCAAGTAGCCGCAGTAATCACCAGCCGCCTAGACTAATCGTTTGCCTGGCACCATCCTCCAGAGCAAGTTCTATTATTTTTTCCCCCCACTATTTATCTGGTTGACCCTGCCATTACAACCACAAAAGTCTATTTTGCTGATCCTACTGTAGTGGCGCTTCGGTCCAACCCAGCACGATCTGCAGTGTGACTCTCCCTCCTGGTCAACGGTACATTTTTTTAAAAAGAAAAAAAAAAAAAACGAAGGAGGAGAAAAAACATTTCTTTACTGGACAAGGAGTGTGAGTGTGTGGAGAGGGAGTGAGTTAGTGAGTGAATGTATGTGAGACAGTAAGAACTTAGTCTGTACCCAGTGATCGCAATCACTCCCTGTGCTAGTAATTATACAAAAAAAAAAAGACAGGCAAGTGTGCATTTAAAGATTTTTTTTATTTTTTATTCATTTATTTATTTATTTATTTATTTTTACACACTGTGTGTGATTACCTCATAACCCTCTTTAGCTGCACTCTCTAGGTTTATGGGTCATCACACACCTCAGGTGTGTAAAAAAAAAAAAATCTATAAACACACACTTGCCTATCCATTATTCTCTATTTAATGCACAGTTCCACGGAGGGACTCAGGACAGCAGCCATCAGCACTTGTTCCCTGCTTGAGGAAGCCGAAGCAAAATGGAAGCCACTAAAGCATGTGGGGAACGAGAGAGCACTGCTGTCAAAACAGTCTATAATTCATCATCATAGTGCACCTGTTGTCAGCTGTGGCCATCTCTGTCCCTGATGCAGCAATGCAGTGCTGTTTCCCCGTGGATGGAAGTGTTGGCTCATCTTTCTGGTGTAATTCTTTTTTTTATATCTCTGCCTGTGTACTGTGTATTCCACGTGACCCCGATTTCTCAACCCTGTGATTATTACTTTACACTACACCAAGTAAAATGAACCTCCTTCCCTTTCTCGGCCAACATCACTACAGCATAAACTCTCCCTGTTGCTCATCGACCTTGTGTCCACTATTCTTACCAAAATTAGTGTAAACTTCAGCAACCTGCACCTGCCCCCAGGACATCAATAAATATTTTACAGAGTAATGGACCCAGCACTGACCCTCAGGGTACTCCACTCAGAACATCCCACAACTCTCTACTGCCTACCTGTCAGCCAGTTTTCTCTCACTCCCTATACACTGCATGCACTCAATATTGTGCTGCTTTTTCCACCATTACTTCTTTCATGGGGTGCAGTGTCCAAGGTCTTGCTGGAGTCCAGATGGGGGGTCAAACATTGGATGTAGTCTTTCCACTTTCTTAATTACCCCCCTCAGAAGACAATCATCTTGGTTTGGAAAGATCTACCTTTTCTGAAACCATGTTATGTGCTGCAGAACAGCCCATTCTCACTCCAGGAATTCCTCAGTATGCTTGACAGGTGCAGTATGCCAGCTGGGTTCAGCTGCCTTACAGATGGGGTCAATGTAAATGGAGTTGGCACACTGGCCAGTCAGAAAAGAGAGGGGGAGAGAGAGAAGGGGTGTGCTGCCTGCAGTCAGCCTAGGAGGCTCCAGAATTATTTCTTCGCTGACTGAGCAACACTGCCCCGGAGTGCTCTCTCTTCAGTGCTTGCAGAAGTTATTTTTTCTTTCAAAGTGTTTATTTTGTGCTTCCTTCAGTTTATTTCATGCATTTTTTTACCACATTTGTGATATTTGTTTGTGATGTTTCAATCATTTTCTCGCAGTCGTGGACTTTATCCCCCCCCCCCCACACACATTTTCTGAGGTAAAAAATACCGCACCAGAGGTAAAACTCCTGTGATAAAATTTATCACTATAACACTTGCGGTTCCATTTTTCCACAAGAAACCACATTTTTTCCTCAGTTTAAACCAGTTTTTACCACGTCTGCATATTTTTTCCGTGTCTGCATATTATTTTTTCTGCATCTTCCCTGAGCCTGGGGATCTATTTTTATTCACTATCCTCACCTTGGGAAACATTATCTTCTCGGGTTTTTCTGACATTCTGGCATGTCAGAAAAGCCACATGTGAGGGCCGGACCAATGTAAATTAAAACCTGTTTTAAAGTGCTTTAAGACTGTGGTTAAGGCAGAAAGCCACAACCTTTTTTAAGTTGCTTACGTCCAGATCACTTGTGAAACTTGCTGTAAATTAAAAAAAAAAAAATCCTTTAAAGGGGTAAAGATTTGAAAACCATGTCCTCCTAGTCTGCAAAAAAAAAAAAAATCGCCGAGGACTGGTCCTATTCTCATTGCAATAAAGATAAATCCTCTAAGGACACTAATGATAGTAAGTCTGATAAAAGTAAAAATTCTGACCAAGCCTCTGAAAGAAAGTGAGCAGGGTTCTGATTCAGTCCCTGCTTAAAAAAAAGAAAAAAAAAGTAAAGAAAAACATACCATTGCCCTTCCCGCCGAAAAGCAAGGGGAGACACCGGTGGCACATAAAAGATATGCCCTCTGCTACTGAAGTAGCTAAGGCTTGGAATATATATCAGACTTTACAATCTATGGGCAACTTCTTCAGTGCCCCTTCAAATCCTGGTTCTCCTCTCCCAAATCCCGGCTACAACCAGGGTTTTCATTAAGAGGAATAGGAAGAAAATAAAGCAGAGGGTGAATTTTTAGAGTCTGCTGCGACCCCTGACTTTGGTAACCCCTCTAATGGTCAGGAGGATTTCTCATCTAATTTCACTTTTGTAAAGCATATGGTGGACACCCTGGGCCTTGCTACCCAGGAGGGCACCTACAAGGAAGACTATACAGAAAGGATGCTTCTTCTCCCCTCTAGAAAATGATACTTGCCTATTCACAATGTTCTTAAAAGGAAAATTATGAAAATATTCCCAAATCCTACTTCTATTCCTGGAGCAAAATGGAACTTTGAAAAGAAATATCAGCTGGATAGAGCGAATGCTGATTTTCTTTATGTGCATCCAGATCACCAGGGGGCGGTACTGGCTGCTGCCTGTGACAAAGCTAATGTACCTCTTACCACTCAACCCCTGAAAGGGAGGCGAGAAAACTGGATTCTATGGGCAAGAAAGTCTACACAACTGCTTCATCCGCTGCTTCTCTTTTCTTCATGCACGGCATCTGCAGCTCCTTACCAGAGAGCTCTCTGCAATTATGTTCAGGCCACAGTGCAACAGGGAAGGGACACTATGGCCCAGGACATCACAGAGACATTAAAGACAGCCACAGAGGCCACCAGGTACCAGTTCCACATGGCTGTAGACCAATATTTACACAGCTTCAAGGGCCATGGCTCAAGCAGTTTCCCTCAGGCATTATACTTGGCTAAGGACCACTAATCTTTCACAGGATACCCAGTCCAGGGCAATGGTTTTCCCCTGTGAGAACAATCCTCTCTTTGGGGATAGAACTGAAGTTTGCACGAACAAGGTGGAGGAATATACAGTCACCAAGAGCAAATCTGGCTTAAAAAAAAAAAAGGGAAAAAAAGCCCTCTACTTCTTGGAAGTCCCAAACCAGAGGGGGCGGCAGCAGAGGGTACTTTCCCAGGGCCTTTTAGCCAATGCCCATGGATTTTTCACAAATGAGGGGATATTTCAGAGGAAGAGGCCAGAGAAGGCCTAACTCTACCCCCCCCTTCCACAACTCGAACAAAAGGAAAAAAATTACTCACCTTAGTAATGTTGTTTCTTCTAATGGAGTCTTGCTGTATTCTGACTATTGCAGTTAGGTCCTGCCTTTCAACTGCCCCGGAGAACAAAGAGTTAAACTTTCCATGGCCAGCATGGAATGCTCACCTCGAGCTCGGCTGAAGCCCCTGTCTGCTGCTGTTTAAACTCCAACCGTCAGATCTTTACGAGCTATACTCACTAGAAGTTCTGTGTGGAAACTATAAAACTCACACTAGCCAACTGGCAACTAAATTTATATAAAAGGGTTTTTTGGTTTCAAAGCAAAGACTCAAGTCAGGAAACCCAAAAAACAAAACACATCCCAAAACACAACATTCACCCAAAATAAAGGAGGGTGAAAAAGGGACATCCCTAGGGTGCCGACACTGCTCCTGCTCACCCACATCCCAAAAACCAGGTTCTGAGAGGGGGAGGGGGAGGCCAGAATACAGCAAGACTCCATTAGAAGAAACAACATTACTAAGGTGAGTAATTTTTTCTTCAAACAACATGAAGTCTTGCTGTATTCTGACTACTGCAGACTACCAAGCAGTACCTCCAGGGAGGAGGGACAGAACCTACTTTGGAAACAGGCTCTGAAGTACTGCTGTGCTAAACCGAGCATCACTCCTAGCCTGGATATCCAGAGAGTAATGCTTGGTGAATGTAAGGACTGTTTTCCAGGTGGCTGCTTGACAAATTTCTAAGATAGGAATATCCCGGGAAGCAGCTGTACCTCTAGTAGAGTGAGACCTCAGGCCTGAGGGTGGAGTTCTACCCAGTTTTTCATAGCAGAATTGTATACAAAAACCAATCCACCTGGCAATATCTCTCTTAGTGGCAGGTCTGCCCTTACCAACCTCTCCATATGTGAGGAACAATTGGAGGGACTCAAACCTGTGACCCTTGGTGCGCTCTATGTAGTAGCTGAGGGCCCTGTTAACATCCAAGCTGTGCAGCCTTCTCTCTCCAGAAGAGGAATGGTCAGTGAAGAAAACAGGGAGAGACACAGACTGGTTAAGGTGGAAATCTGAAACCACCTTAGGCAAAAACTTCCTGTTAGTTCTTAGGACCACTTTATCTCTATGGAAAGACATGAAATCAGGCTCCACTGACAGGGCTTGCAATTCACTGATACGCCTGACAGAGGTAATGGCTACCAAAAACACAGTTTTCCAAGTCAAGTACTTAAGCTCTGCAGAGGACAAAGGCTCAAAGGGTGGTTGCATAAGCTGAGCAATGCAAACATTAAGGTCCCAAGCAGGAGCAGGGTCCCTAAAGGGGAGAATGGTGTGCAGCAATCCCTTGAAGAACTTACAAAACACAGGATGGGCTGACAGAGGAGAGGGCTTGCCTACTGACAAGAAGGCAGAAACAGCTGCCAAATGCACTTTAAGTGTAGCTGGCCTAAGGCGTAGGCCATTGAGATGGACCATAGAGTCCAGAACCGTAGGCAACCCAGCAGATTCTGGAGAAATATCCTTATTAGAACACCAAATAGTGAACCTTTTCCATTTGGAATTGTAAGTCTTTCGAGTGGAAGGCTTTCGAGAAGCCTTAAGGATATCCAGAACCCCTTGAGAAAGATGTAGATCAGCAAACTCTAACTCTTCAAGAGCCATGCCTTGAGATTGAGAGACCTGAGGTTCGGGTACCAAATCCTCCCCTGAGAGGATGTCAACAGGTTGTAATTCCTGGGAAGAGACAGGAGAAGGTGGACTACTAAGGACAGCAACAGGGGGTACCAGGGCTGTCTGGCCCAGTCTGGAGCAATCAGAATCACTCTGCATGGCTGTGACCTTATCTTGACTAACACCTTGAACAGGAGGGGGAAGGGGGGAAAAGCATACAGAAATTTCCCTTCCCAATTCAGAATCAGAGCATCCAGGAGGACTAAGCCCAAGACTGGGTGTCTGCAACAAGAGAGGAAGTTGGTGATTGTCTGGGGCTGCAAAAAAGATCTATCTGTGGAGTGCCCCATCTCGAGAAAATCACTTTCAAAACTAGGGGATCTAGGGTCCATTTGTGATGGCCCTAGGATATCCTGCTGACAGCATCTGCTAGGACATTGTCCTTCCCTGGGAGGTGAACTGCTATCAAAGAGGTTTGCAGGGAATAGGCCAGGGACCACTGCTTCATTGCACAAGGCCGTAGACAGAGTGCCTCCTTGCTTGTTGATGTACCACATTGTGGTGGTGGTGGTGGTGGTGTCTGTTCTGATCTGGACCACCTTGTTCTGTACAGATTTGGGAAAAGGCTTGCAGTGCCAGAAACACTGCTCTGAGTTCCAAGAGACTGACGTGAAGCAGAGATTCTTGAGGTGACCACAGCCCTTGGGTGGTAAGATCCCCCAGGTGGGCTCCCCAGCCCAGCAGGGAGGCATCCGTGGTGAGTATCACTGAATGAGACTGAGTGACAAAAGCAACTCCTTGTCTCAAGTTGTCCTGATCCTGCCACCACTGCAAAGCCTGGATCAGGGTTCGAGTCACTGGGACTAGTTTGGTAAGGGAATCCTTTCTTTAGACATAGACTTTAACGGCAGATAAAGACCGCTTGGCCCACCTAGTCCGCCCATTTCCCTACCTACAGGATGGGCCGCAGATCCTAGTTAACCAACAGCCTATTTCTTCCTACCCCCCACAAGAATTGCCTTATGTCTGTCCCATGCATTCTTGAATTCTCCCACAGTTTTAGACCCCACAACCTCCTCAGGAAGGCTGTTCCATGCATCCACTACTCTCTCTGTGAAAAAATACTTCCTCACATTGCCCCGGAACGCCCCTCTCTATCTTTAAATTGTGTCCCCTTGTTCTTGCACGTCTCTTTTTCTGAAAGATGCTACCCTCTTGGACTTTGTTGATTCCACTGAGGTACTTAAAAGTTTCTATCATGTCCCCCCTCTCCCTTCTTTCCTCAAGGCTATACATATTAAGCTCCTTTAGTCTCTCCTCATACGGCTTCTCCTGCAGACCCTGCACCATTTTAGTTGCCCTCCTCTGGACTACCTCTATCCTGTCTATGTCCTTGCGGAGATGGGGTCTCCAGAACTGGACGCAGTACTCCAGATGGGGTCTCACCAACTGTCTGTACAGGGGGATAACAACTTCCTGTTTTCTGCTAGTGATGCCTCTCCCTATGCATCCCAATATACCTACTGCCTTCTCACATTGCTTGCTAACCTTAAGGTCATCTGATATGATTACCCCCAGGTCCTTTTCCTTTTCTGTTGTTGTTACTACCCCCCCCCCCCATTGTGTAATCTTCCCCTGGGTTCTTGTTTCCCAGGTGCAAGTAGGTTCTGTGCTCACCTCCAAAACGTACTGCTTTTTAGTCTGCAAGAGTTATGAATACCTCAGTATTACAGGGGTTAGAAGAAAAAAAATTACTCACCGTAGTAATATTTTTTCTTCTTAGGTATTCAGAACTCCCCATCCTGCCTTCCCTTCTAGAACCAGTAGCCTCTGCACTCCTAAAAACAGAGTTTTCAGGGGTATCTGTGCCATATTCTGGCACATGTTGACTGTGTTCACTATTGTTCCACCTTTTCATGCGATTCTGACATTCAGGGGTATTCTTTCATATGTTCTGCTCTCCAATTGGAGGCCTTTTTGGGTGTTAAGGGAGTTCCTTCAATTATTATTATGATCAATATTCTTATTATTACACTTAGTCCTAATGGGTCTGTCTTTCCAGGCTTCCAGGAAATCTGAGGGGTTTAGAACTAAGGCAATTAGTAGAAGGCAACATTTGAAAAAGTGGCACACAAAAGATTCCATCATTTGCATATGTTCCATCTCTCTGGGCAGCTCTATCTTAAAGGGTCACTGCAAGAGTTCTGAATATCCAAGTATCACTTGGAAGAAACATTACTACTACGGTGAGTAATTTTTTCTTCTTATCCATCCTTAGTGTAAACCTACCAACTGCACTGCACAGAACCCGCTTCTCTGCTGCACCGTGGCAGACCCTCAGACTAGTAAACCATAATCAAACATGTAATCCCCTTCTATTCCTCCTGCACCCCAACCTCTCAACAGATGCTCTGTTTAACAGTACTGACACAATATTACGTTTTTAAATGTTTACAAGTTACCTTAAATTTATAGCCATCATACAACACATTGTAGCAAATCTGACTGATGCTCTGGATAAGTACTGACCGAATTTTATGTTTACTACTAATAGCTTTACTTAACTACTGTTCTGCATCTTGTTATCTGTTATACTGTTTTGACTTCTGTTTTTTTTTTTAAACGTGGAACTTTTGTAAACGAGCTTTTAACTCAAAGGTCTTTATCCAAGATGTCAATAAATAACTAAATACAGGAAGCATACTGCTGCATGCCATTGTTTTCCTAGTTTCAGTCAAACAACATCTCTTGTTCTTTACAGAGTTCATAGTTGTTTTTTTTTTTTGCGGATTTCATTTGTTACAGAATTTACATGTTTCTTGTATGTCAAATTAGAATCTATATAAATTCCTAAATAGCAAATGCTTTCCACTTCTTCAATTAAAATAGTCGTTTGCTGTAATCGAAAAATCAATATTTTGTTCATAACAGGTGCAAGAAAGCACAGCATTTGTTGTGTTCTTGTTCAGCAGTAATTTGTATGATAACTGTTTTAATCTGTTTGAATTCTGTGCCCAATTTAGAATTATGGGTTGTGACATCTTTGGTTGCAGTAAAAAAAAAAAATTAACAGCACCCTCAGAATACAAGATTACCCTAAAACTGCATATTTCTGATAATTTACTGGTAAACAGCAGGGGATCCAATATGGGCCCCTACACATAACTGAACAAGACAAGGCCCTCCATTTAATTTTTGGCAAAAAACAAAAGCAATCCTAGTATGGTCAACCATGCGAGCAGCCATGAATGAAATAAAGGCACCCCAGCCTAGTGAATATATCTAAAAAGCTTACTTTTCACTGCGGTGCAAACAGGATGGCAGTTCCCCAACAGGGCCCAATGTTTCATGTCATCAACATAACACTTCCTCGGAAGATGCCACCCCAGGACTGGTTGCTGAACCGTGCTCCTTGGCACTGTGGGTGGTAGTGCTAGTCAGCAAGGCTTTCAACTGTAGACTCAGTATGGCTTTAAAAGCCAAACAATATTAAACAGCCAGGCAAGAACTGCAATGCCCAAGGTATACGAACACCCAAGTTCAGTCATGGTTCTTTGGTCTAGTACACCACTACTTTGAGTGTAATTTTAAAAACAGAATACATGCATAGATCCTTTGATCCAACAGTACTAGTGATATGAGGGGCCTGATTGGGTTCCCCTCAGGTTAAATGTTCTTTCGAGTTGGGTTGCGTTATTGATACCCTAATTAGAAAAACTTCCATTTATTAATCTAATAAATTAAAACCAACTCTTGCTTCTCGAAGTCTGAGATTTAGTAGTAAATATTTGCTTAGAGTGCCACGAGTTCCTAGGAAGATGGGTCAGTTATTTTTATATCCCCCCCCCACTCTATTTATCCTGCGGGTCACTGATGCTGCCAATCTCTGCCTGGTTACCTCACAGCCCCACCTGTATCCTTACAGAAGTCCACAAAGGCACCTCCACTGGGGTGTGCTCCCTCAGGAGAGCAGACAGCCATGACCTCCCTCACGTTCATCGTACATGGGGACAGCTAGTGTCAACACCATTCTGCCATGCACTGTAGTATTTCCTGCTTTTCTGTTTGGTCAGAAGAGCTCACTCAATCTACATAAAATTGGTGGAATGCTCTGTTGTGTCAAAGGGTCCGCCTGGCACGGTGGGTTAATATTCCAAGCCCTGGATGTCTGGGAACTCCTATGCTAACAGAAACATTCTACTGGCCAACCTTACTTCAAAATGGCAACCAGGAGTTAGCAAATCTTAATTTAGTCAGAGAAAGACATGTGCAACAACTGCATGTGCAAAGCATTTAGAGGTAATCACATAATGCAAAAAGACAGAAGTCATCCTTTCAAACAGCAAGATCTGAGAATGGGGGAGTTCTCTCAATGTCTAGTGTTGCTAATTTCAAGACAATTTTGTAAAATGTATATCGAAGAGAAATAAATATGTATTACTCCCTTACTGTATGACCGTACATCAAGATTCATTAGTATTCCCTTACCAGAAGGACTGTATCTTTAGTAGTCTATACTGTGGAACTAAACTAATACCTCATTTGTTGGAATGTTCAAGTATATTCATCAATGTTTATGGTCTGCTAAATGCACAATACACACACACACACACACACACACACATATACAGAAAATGGAATGGAAGCAGGCTTGCTGCCCATCATCACTGACCCCCCCCCCCCAACACATACACACTCACTTTTTAGTGGCAATACCTTGTTACTTTTGCATCGCTTTAGGATGACATTAAATTCTTCTAACCTTTCAGGGTTTACTACATTACCTGGAAGCAAGTTCCCTATGTCCATGACTCTCTGTGAGAAGTACTTTTTCCCTACTGACTTCAAACTGTTCCCCTAGCAATTGCTTACCATGACCCCTAGTCACTATTTCTTGTCCTCTCTGATGTAAGCCCCAAAAAAAAAAAAAAACACAATTCCAGTTCTTAGTAAATATAACATACTTGTTTTGGAGTTCTGAGGTGGCATCCATGTCTTTGAATTCTCCTGCAATGTGTACAATTCCATAACATGTAATAAAAAAAGCCAAGAGTGTCTGAAGAACTATCTGCAAACAAATGCACATGAAATCCAAGGTTAGCCATGAGGTTTCTGTCTGAAAGCATAAATCTCTGCATTTCCAAAAGCAATTTAACTTTTCAACAACATAAAATCAAAAAATGAAAAGCAGCTAAAGTTTTTAGAACCTTTAAATTCCAAACACCATGTCACGAGAGGATTGAGAACTCGCAAAACAGCTAGGGCCGGCCCGCTGGTGCAGAGGCACGATGCAGACCTGCGACATCGGAGACCTGGGTTCAGGGACAGACTGGGACGTCGGAGGGAGAAGGATCAAGCGTCCAATGACTGCTCTCCTTCTCCGGGGGGGGGGGATGGTAGAGTGTTCCGCATTATACGGACACCTAGCAGAGGCTGGGTGTACGACATATGCCGACACCAATACGTTCGGGGATGGGGCGGATGCTGGCTGTCATTGCACAACCCCGCCCCCGCACACTGGGGAGAAAACCATTGCCGGTCACCTTAATGAAGCCCCTCTTTGCTTCAATAAGCTCCCAGACCAGTTCCTGACCAACCCGCTATGCACTATGGGCTGGTGCCAACCCGCCTGGGGGTAACTAGGGTATCAGGAGCCACGACAAATGTGGGAGTGGGAGCAGAAGGGTCGTGACTGGGCTGAGGACTGGCCTCAAAAAACAAACAAACAAAAAAAAAAAAAACACCTGCAAAACAGCTGCCATATGCGCTTTACAACCGTATTGGCCAAACTAAATCTGGTTATCTACGAAATTTCTTTTCTACTTTTGGACCTGTACTTGTTTTTATCCCTTTGAACTCTCCAAGGGTACACCCACACCTTGCTGGCTCTACTCTTGGCTCTCAGTTTTCCTTTTTGCACTTACTGCTGACCTACTCAATACTTCTACTCCTAATTTCCCCTCATCCAAACTCCCTCCTTTAAAGCTGTATATCTAACCTGGACATTATTTACTACTGTGTGCATTTAAGAATAATGGTATTTCCTCATTTCTTGCTGCCCTTGCATCCCTAAAGGCTTAGACTGTATTGATGGCCTATTGTTAATTGCTAACCGCTGAACATTTGCTTAATTGTTCAGTTACTGCTGTACCATATTATTGTGCCTCTATTTACTGTCTGTTGCTATTATTTACTGATCTTGTTCCTTGTTGTATACCATGTTCTATGTTAATTTGCTCATTATTTCAATCAATTGTACTATGCATTCTGATTTGTACTCCACCAGATCGTGCCTGAAAATAGGCATTTCTTATGTCTAGTGCACTTACTTGGTTACCAAAAATAAATAAATTATTTATTCAAACAGGTGTTGTCGAACAAAGTGAGTAGCTCTTCTCCCCTCTGAGTGTGAGTGTGTGTGTGTGTGTGTGTGTGTGGGGGTGTTAGGATAGGATTGAGCATCCTAGAAGATGCTCTCCTTCACCAGGGAAGGCAGACATCACTATCACAGCATAGCCGTCTCAGGTGCACAGCAAGAGCAGCTGGGCAGGGGGGACATCGACTAATTCTACAGGGCAGCATGCAGCTGCATGCTTGCGAGCACAAGGGCCCTTTGCCATCGATGGCCTGTGTGAAAACAGAAGAAAAAAAAACCCTCAGCACCACAGGGTTCATGAAACCTGGAGAAAGCCTAATTTACCTGACCCAGTTCCTCTCTGGGGACACTATCAAATCACCTGCAGAAATCCAACAGCAATACAAGCGGGATAAGATGAGCTTTTGCAGGTACATTGGGTCCCAACCTCCCCGTCCGAAGAATTAAGAGACGACACAAAGATGCCTGTCATGACTGAAACTTTAATCACATAGATTAAAATACAGAATATCAGAAATCACATTTCCATTATATAAAAAGCACTACAAGATATACAACCTCATAACACTCTCACAATAGCAACGGAGTGGGGAATTAGGGCATGCCCTCAAGAAAGAGGACTGGGAAAGGGGCTGTTATGAAGAAAGCAGAATCACATCCTCACATGTATGGTGAGAATATTGTTGGAAATATCTGGCCAGATACTGTCAGACTCCCGTGATCATGGCATGCTATTGTTCAGGAGGCAGTGCAGCCAGCTGGAGGCAGTGCAGCGAGGTGTGGGCAATGCACACTCACATTATGTGGTCTTGTCCGTAACAGCACATTTCTTATCAGAATAGAAAGGGGCCCTTTTAGAGGTGCTGAACATGCTGCTCCGTCCGTCTCTGAAGCTCCACCTGCTTTACCAATTTCTCAGGCAGGTTAAAGACAGACATATAAAGTATATTCTAGATATAATGCTTTCACAGCAGCTAAAAAATGCCTCACTAGTGTAACCCCCCCCCACTGGCCACTTGTTTAACTAGTAAGCACACGACCCATATTTTTCTCTCTAGGGGAAAGAGAGGGGTGGGGGTACAGAACATAGTATTACAGACAAATGACCATAAGAAACCCAGGTCCTGAGGAGAGAACTTTTGTTAGGGGCTATGCTAGGTCTGAACTTCTGGAGGGGTACCCAGTAATTCCACACAGGAAGCAGTAACAAGATTGTCCATACCAGGTTGGGGTTCTAGAGTGTGGCTTCATTCCAACGTTGGTACACAAAAGCAAAGGTGGACCCCCAAGGGTTTACACTTTGTGGCACAAGACAATGTAGAACAACATCTGTTACAGACAAACTCTGAACTTCCCACATTGCATAGGACTTCAAACCCTTTTCAGCGGCAAAGCCTCAGCTGAAACACACATCTCTTCTAGTGGCACTGGCCACAATGGACCTCACAAATTCTTCTAGTGGCATTGGCCACAACTTAGAACATTTTCCATAAGACACTGAATTAAGCATTTGGCAATGTGGAAACTGGCCACGACAGAGCACACTGGTGTTCAAAATTAGCACAACCCACACCAAGGGGTAAAATTTCTCTTTAGGCACTGGCCACTATGTCCCGTATAAGCAGGCACCTTTACAGAACCTGTAGTGCTGAACTGGTCACTCCAGATGGGGGACTGCCACCTTTTGCTTCCACAGTCCATACCAAGCCATTCTTTCAGAGTTACGCAGATGACTTTGTTATCTACCACAGTGCAAGAGACACTGCAGACATAAACCACCCTCTTGCCTCTGACTTGGCAAGCATTCAATCCTGGCTAGCTGAAAACAAACTTGTTCTCAATACTAGCAAGACATACTCTATGCTCTTTGGTTCACCTGCCAGACTTAAAGCGAACCAACATGCCCTCAAAATCTCATGTGCAGATGGCTGTCCACTGGACAGTGCTAGTTCCTTTAAATATCTGGGCATTACTCTTGATTCATCTCTTGATTTTGACCTACACATTTCCGCCACCTGTAGATCTGTCAACGCTAAGCTAGAGGTGCATACCATACTAGTTATGCCCTCACTTCATCGGCTAGACTAGCTGTGGCACAAGGCTTTCTGCTCCCAGCCCTGGCCTATGGCTCAGCCACTTACACAGCTGCCCCTAAATCCTCCCTGCTTAAATGGGACACCACCTATAATAGCATCTGCCGCTATGCCTCTGCATCCCCACACTTCAAACATCACTGCCAGTTCTATGCTGATGTAAATTGGCCTTGCCCCTCTGCCCATCGACTTCAGTCCTATGGCTCACTGATTGACTGCATTACTAGATCAGGCCTCCCCTATTCCTTGCCTCTCTACTACACTCACAACCTCTCAACTACGGGCTCCGATCTGATAACCAAACCCCTCTTTACATACCTAGGTGCAAAACCAATATGGGTACACGTGCTTTCTCATACACGGCACCAATGTACTGGAATTCCATACCCCAAACTATACGTCGCGCCTTCACCCATGCTAATTTTAAGAAACGTCTCCGAGATCATCTGCGTGCTGCTAACCCCTGCACTTGCTTTCATCCGCCTTAGACCATCTGTTCTCCCTGCCCTCTGTTCACTCTAGAAAATCTACTTCTGATCACTTCATCCATTTCTCCTAAATCCTCCTACATATTCCTCTCTTATCCTTTACCCTCTTCTTCTGCTTCCCACCACCCCCCCCCTTTTTTCTCTCCTCCTCACTCACCACAAATTGCACTTATTGTACTTTTCTGTGTATAGTATTTCTCTCACATTGTTTTTTGATCATTCTGTTATTTGTCCAAAATGTATTTGACGGTATTATACCGAACAATGTTTCTCTACACCTGAGTTTGAATGCTTGTGATCTCCCTAACTGTGTTGCATATTAACGTGTTGCGTCACATGTATACTCATGTATATCAAACTGTATTCTCCCGGGTCGGGCTTGAAAATAGGCATGCTTGTGCCTAGTGCACCCACCTGGTTACCAAAAGCAAAATAAATAATAAATAAATTATACCAGTCTGGTACGTCCACCACATTTGAAGTACTGTTCCGAATTCTGTGCTCCAACTTCTGTCAGGAGTTTGAAATTAATTGAGGGTGTTCAATGTAGATTTACCAAGAAAGTTCTCTCTCTAAAACATAACAGTTATGATGACAGACCAAGACAATAAATTATTTTCTGACAAATATAGACAGATAAGGGGAGATTTAGCCTTGTAGATAAAACACTAACAAATGACTACCTAAAAACAACAGGATTAACATAATTTAAAAACATCTAAACTTATTGGTACAAAGTGTGCTACAACTAAAAGGAGTCTATTTTATACCCAAAGAGTAGCTGGAATGTGGAACACCTTGCCAGATAATCTTAACATCAGAACTATAACAACTTTCAAGCAAAAACTGGACGAATTTATGGTGGGGGGGTTTGAATTCCACCCATAAGGCACATGGGAGGAGTGTCCAAAGGGCTTTGTGCCTACTGTACTCATAAAACTCCTATGAACCTATGCACCTGTACTTCTTAGTCATCTCACATTTGGAGGGATGTCCCTCATTTTAGCACACAGAATCCTATTTCACAGCGGAGGTAGTGCCTCATATTGTACGGTGAGATTGTTAAGCAGAAATTCAGAGAAGTGGACGCAGGCCTGTCAACAACAAACCTGCTGAACCTGAAAGCACCAATTTCTGGTGTTCTGAGCCACTATCTCCATGACATGAAGGTATGTCTCGAATTTTCTCCCCCCTTCCCACATTTTAGTGATGGATGCTTGAGAAATATGAAAGCACCATTTTCTGTTCTTCTGAAGCACCCCTCTCAAAAGCACTCAGTAGTCTCTTCTTACATTGATGCTCTGCAGAAAAGTACTTACCTGCACTGCTGTTAACAGTGACGAGCAAGGGAAGGGATTTTGGCAAGGGATGCCATATTTTGGGTTCCTAACCCTTAAGAATTTTAGGGGCTGGGAGTCAAAGAATCCTTTGAAAAACAATTTAATAAAGAACACAG
This sequence comes from Neoceratodus forsteri, assembly GCA_016271365.2. Taxonomy (NCBI): domain Eukaryota; kingdom Metazoa; phylum Chordata; order Ceratodontiformes; family Ceratodontidae; genus Neoceratodus; species Neoceratodus forsteri. The sequence goes on along the minus strand of JADMNL010000023.1, from coordinate 206,875,212 downwards.
TGTCAAACCGAACCAGAAAAATAGCATGCTTATACTAACTAGGTCACAAAAAGTAAGTCTGTAATCTTTGTTGTACTTCATGTCACAGTAACTGAACTTGGGGGCAGCCACAAGCTATGTGTGTACAGCGCTCCCAAATAGTACTACACAATTTTTTTTTATTATTTTTAATCTTCTATTTTCACACGTTTGTGGTTGGAACCAGGACCCACCTTCTGTGTGTTGACAGCGTAATATCCACAGAGTTAAACTTTTGCCAGAGTACCTGCTAACCAATGCCATGTCGTGTCTGAACATACTCACTCTCCCCTCAGTCAGCCCTTTCAACTACTGTCTTACTTATCCTCGACATGCAGCCAAGCAAGCTCTGAGGCAGGAAACACCATTGAGAGACTTGCTCCCCCCAACCAATGAGGCTGGTCAAGTTCCTCCCTCAAAGACTGCAGGCCAATGAAGGTCAGTCAGCTCTTCCAGACCAGGTTGCAAGACAAGAAACTGGAGCAGCCCTAGATGGCGTGGTGGTAGGCAACCCCACTGACAACTCGGCCCCAACTGTTCTTCTGTCACACCTGTATCCTAAATCCAGTGGCTCATGCTGATGCCATAGTCAGTCACTGCTCATCACATTTCACCCAAATGGGTTCCCTGGGGCTCCAGAGGGGGATGGGGATATAAAGCAGGGCTCCTTCCCCTAGCCTGAAGAGCATTCCTTGTGATGGTCCAGCCACCTTAGCCAGCCCACCATACTGATCTGGGCTGGGGGCTTGAACCAGGAACACCAGCAAGACAAGTAGCTACCCCAGCTGCTGCACCTGATGGGCCGCCTAACACTTCTAAAACATTTTTTACCTTGTGGAAAACACTAAAGTTCAGCACAGACTTGGCACAGCCCCAGGCCCCACTTGCATACTGTGTGACCCTGAGCAAGTCTCTTAACTTCCCCATGCTCCCAGGTTGCATCTGTAAACAAGCTTTCAGCTTAGTGTGCCACTCCTGGTTAAACAATTGGAAAAAAAAAATCTCTAGGTTTATGGAAAGAGATAGGCATAGGCATGGTACATCTCTGCCCCCAACCCCACCTTCCTAATCTGTTCTGTCACTAAACACCTGTTGCAAGGCTGGCCCATGGTGCTGCAACAGCAACGCCGCAGGTTTAGAAGTGAGCCCAGTTTGTAGAAGCTAGCCGGGGAGAGAGTTGAGTATCCCAAAGATGCTTCCCTCCCACAGGGAAGGAGGTCTGTGTGTGCTCCACTGTGCTACTGCCAATTGGGTGACCACAGGTGGTGGTAGTACAGGCAGAAGCTGCAATGAGAGGGCGAGTACCTCCTGACTGGGACATAAGCATGCTATGCACACTCACGTTTGCTTAGTCCCTGCCCACAGGAAGGAAGAACATGACTGTAAAAACTACTACTCAGCAATACGAAGCAGCATTCCCCCAGGCCCTGCATTTCCTACTGGACTACCAGCCACATCACCCAGGCTAAACTCCCTTCATGTCTGGGAACTCCTGAGAGGCCTTGCCACAGGGGACAAATTGTGGGGCACTGTAGTAGTTAGCTGTAAGCCCCAAAGACAAAGGGTGACTGGGGCTGGGATGCCAGTGATGATGAGCATGACTAAAACAAAAATATCCTGCCCCTGGGTGATCACAGGATGCAGTCACAATCCAACACAAGTGACCATACACATTTTTAGACAACAATCTGATGTTTACCACTTACCAAGGTTTAACAGTGAAGTTAACCTTTATTAAGGTTCTGTAACATATGCCTCAGACACAAATGAGGTGCTGCTAATATGGACTGTTGCTTTAACAACCCAAATTACCTTAAATCAGGAAAAGGCAAAAGAAACAAAATGCAACCCGAGGCAAGATAGAATGGCATGAAAAACCCAACACACAATCATCTGGGACTTCAGCAAAAAAACAACATAATTATTCAGCAGAGACCTCAAGCTGCTGAATTTGCTCTTGCAAAGCAGGTAGTACAAATTACAAGCATTTTAAATCATCTTAAAATTACAGAAACATGCTATGTTTTTCACTGGGCACCCTCAGCTACCACGAAAAGGGATATGTCTTATGACAGTGTAGGGCAGACTCAGAGAATCCGAGGATTACGTGGCGGGGGGGGGTAAATTGTGGTAGCAATTTTAACTGTCCTCTTAAAAGCCTCTTTCACCCTCTGAAGTATTCATCCCTGTCAGCGCACCATCTTGTGGGCAAAGTCTGACCAACATCACGGTTCACCCACAACACTGGTATGAGACCTGGAACAGTAGGACGTGTTGCTGAGAAAGCAGTGTTTCTCTCCCCAACTTCCAAGTTCAAGTGTACTGCCTGTACAGAGACCCAGTGACTCCACTGGCCATATGGAAGAGTCAGGCTTGAGCCATAAACCCTACCTGTTGCATGGCAGCCCAATCTGCTACCCTGTACCACTAAACCAGGTATCTATACTCTTCCATCACATACAGGTTTTCTGCTACAAGTTTGCTAATCTATTTGTAAAAATTAAAAAAAAAAAAAATCATCTAATCAAGCTAAGTCTCAAGAAGCAAAATGCTATAAATCCAGGTTATTTGCTCCCCTCACTAAATTTCATAAAATCTGAAAGAAAAGAAAAAAATGCAGTGGGGTAGCTTGAGCAGTAGCTTTTCAACTGACAATATAGATGAATGGATTCACAAATTAAATTATTGGTACTTACATCTACTGGCAGAGTTTCATTTTCCTTTTCTGTTAACCGCATGTAAGATCGATCTAAACCATGAAAGAAAAACATTGCCAAGGTAAGCACATTTGCAATAGCTAAAGACCATGTTTACATCCGTATACAATGCTCTAATATTTAAGTGGACCTGATTGGTCTAACTCAATGCAGTGGCATCAACAACTCGCTGGACTCAAATCAACTTCAATCTTTGACTGCCAATATTCTAGAAGCCACACTAATGGCATGATTTGCAATAAAAAATTAACTTTTCACTGTCAATGTCCATAGTTCACAGATGTCTACAAACTGTGGAATACTGTATCCTTTTGTGTTTTTACGTTTTCCTTCCCTTCAGTCCATCCAAAAAAACAACGCTGAATTCCACACCTACAAAATCACCCAGTCATCACTGCTGCCCCCCCAACACACCCAGATACCAAATACCTGCCAATCATATACTGTTCCAGACCTACTGTCTCAGTGGGGACAGCTGGCCAGGATGAGAGTCTATCCAAACATTCCAGAATGAGATTGAGGGGGAGAGGAGAGACAGGAGCACCATACAGCCCATTAGCCTTGGTTGTGTTTCCACCCATTTTCCATACCCTATGTCTCACCCGACCAGACTGCAGACTGGCACATAGCCCCAGGACGAAAGATCTTTTCCTGCCAATCAGAAGTGGGCTGAGACCAAGCCTTCCAGCCACAATGACTGATTAAAGCTTGCTGGCACAGACTGGCCAAATGATGCCACTGAGGCAGAAGAGAGTCACCCGAACTAGAACCAGGTATTCTGCTCACGATTCCCTCACCGGGAGCCACCGGGGATGGGGAAGGGCAGCATTATAATAGCAAGAATCACCCACTCTTCCCAAGGTAGGAGGCATCCACAAGACACAGGGGATATGTGTTGGGCTGTGGTGGAATATGGAATTTATCTACATGAGTGCATACTGACCTGCTTCATGAGTGGCAGAGTGTAGTGGAGCCACAGGTGATGCTCAGGTTAGTGTGCATGAGTACAGATAAATCCCGTATTCCACCACAGCTCAACACATTCAGTTTATACAATAGGGCTGTGGTGTTCTCTCTAGTTTTCTAATGTTTTCTATATGTTTTTTGGCTGCTTTTCTTGGGCTTTCTCATGGTGTTCAGTTCACTTCTGTAGTGTGGTACTGGAGTGTTTGGATTGGTTGTTTTTTGGTAATGTGCTTTTGTTGGTTGTTCTTTAATGTGTTTATTTCATTGGTTGTTGTGTGTCATCAATTTCTTCAGTGTCTTTGCGGTGGTACAGATCGAGAAGCGGTTCAGTGTCCTGCTTGAACTGCATTAGTATTTCCACAAGTTCATCTTGGAATCTTATTCCAGCATTTGGAGATGTATCACACATTTGAAAGGTTTTTTTGTTTAGGTCGTTTTATGAATGCAATTTTTTAAGCGCAGTATTCCATTGTGCGGCTCCGTTTTGCAAACATTCTCAGAGGTCGCCTTTTCCTGCATTTTTGGTTTCTATTTGAAGTATGGTTCTACGTGCTATTTGGGTACTGTTACATACAGGTGTTTAGCATTTAATTTTCCCGGGGTCTTTCCTGCTTCTTGTTGCCATTGATGTGATTTGTTGGAATGTGTGACATAGTTACCATATAGCTAAATGTAGCTACAGTGGAGATAAATGGCATTTATTCCACGGTAGCTACATTTATTTCATGGCAGCTCAGGTTCCCATGAATCAGTTCCTTTTCTCTACCTATAGTTGGCAATATCGTGCTTTATCTAATACCATTTAGCTTCACCCCCGCTGTATGACAGTACCTCTGCTACTTGATGTGATACAGCCCAGGCTTGAACCTGGGTTGCCAGCATGGCAAGCTGCAACACTGATTAGGCAGTCTGGCAACCCCTTTTTCTTAGTTTTAATTCAATAACTCCATCTCCTCAATGCAAAATAAGGAAGGAATTTCACTGAGGAATTCTGGAGACACGATAAACCACAATAGCCTGCCCTACCACAGCTAGTGTGAGAATGTAATATTGGAGAGCAATGACCAGACACTTTCTTCTCATTTGGATGCTATAAAATATTCTATTTTATTCACAGTTGGAACTCACTTCCAGGTGCAATCTATGGGATTGAAGGAAGGTTACACCATGGAGAAAAAACAGGAAGTAAGATGCGAATGACCACAGTAATGCAAACAGTGAGGTCCAAACTATTAAAGAAATCCATCCTACAGTATGGCAAATAAACACACAGCAGTACTCAGGAAAGTGTGTGCGTGTGGGGGGGGGGCCTTACGATAAGGAATACTAGAGAAAAAGTGAGAGAGACAGGATGGGTTACAGGGTTTTAAATAGCTGGTATAGCATAGCAAAATGCTACGCAAAACAGGGTAATGCTAACCATTTCCAAAAATGCGATATTTGCAATAGATTGCTAACCATTTTTTTTTCAGTGACTCTATGGCATAGTAGACAAAATTAATATATATTTAGATTTTGCTAACCATTCTGTGCCAATTGCCATGCATTTTTACAGCTGATGATTATCACTTTCACGTGTAAAACTGCTGATCAATTTTCTCAGCTTAATACCCTGGGTTAGGTGCATACATGGTGGTGGTGGGGTGAAATGGTACTGGAGGGACTTGACAGAGAAGGAGGGAGAGGAAACGCAGATAGGGAGCAGAAGACCGTTCTAGAGAAAGAGGTTGGTCCTAGTGGTGGGAGGAAGAGAAGGCAGACTGCCCAGTAAAGATTTTGCAGCCCAGGGTATAGAGAAGCTGGTATCAGACACACGGTGGGAGCTGGACCAGCTGAGAGGAGAAAGAACAGCAGTAGTGGAGCCTGTCCTTGAGGGAGGAGAGCATGGTTAAGGTAAAATGAGCAGTGGTGGGTGCGAGGGCTATCAGATGTTTAGAGCACAGCATATAGTTTGGGTACAGTTAAGAGCAAAGTGTCAGAAAGAATGGAAGAGGGGCCTAGCCTAACAAGGGCAGAAACGGGGTCAGCAGTGCACACATCATCTGCATATAAACCAACACTGACAAGATCATCACACAGAGAACATCACAGCAGATCGAGAGCGGAAGGCAAACTGCTTGCTGTACAGTGTCTTGGGTTAGAGCTTCTTATGGAAAAGACCTTGTTCAATCCCCTTCAAGATGGAATCGGTGAACTGTAAGAGAGTGAGATTTGTGAAAACCAGACCAGAATTGGGAGAAGAGGGAGGAAGAGTTGAGGAACAAAGACAGCTAAGAGGAGACGAGCTTTTCTTTAATTTTTGCCAGTGCAAGGAGGAAAAAGAGAGGACTACAGCTCTTCTGCGAGGTCAGAAGACTCTGGCTTGCTGCCAGGTCTGCAGGACCAAACCAAGATGAAGGAGATTGAGAAGAAAAGCCATACAGACAGCAACAGCAAGGGCAAACAGATGCAAGGGGTTGGGTCTCAGTCTGTCTGGCCTGTGGCACTTGAGAGTGCAGTAGAGACAAAGCATTTGCAAGGTAGATGCAGCAGGCGGAGGAGGATAGGGAAAGGTCATAGATTAAAAACTCAAGCGACAGCAACTTCAGAGGATCAAAGATAGGGGAGCTCTCAAGTTTGAGAACCTGGGTAGTTGACTTGAGTGTGATCAAAAAGGGAGTGGATGAATTTCCAGACCTTTGTGTGTTCAAGAAGCAAACTGCTATACATTATAAAAGGTAGATAAAACAATATATTTCCATGTACATGCATGCAGATACACACTTTCAGTGACTGAATTTCAAACTTGTTAAAAGGGACACTGTCAACCTTTTTTGCATATTATTTTGAAAGTAAAAGCCCACATTTTATGATTGCTTACCTTCTCTAAAATTCACTGATGTTGCTGGTCATTTTATCTGCCTCCTTACTTATTAGAACTGAAATGCATCGTAATGTATAGCTATACCCAGCCTTGTTTTGCTTCAAATCACTGAATTACTCTTACTGCATATTTCCTGAAAAGTAGAAATACCCTCAAACAGTGCAGCCACTCATTATACCATGGTTTCCTAAATTCCCACTACATAGCGGCTGAATTGTGTTGGGGGTGTTCCCCGAGTTCAGGAAAGATGCCGTGGGAGTTGGTCAAGAAATGTAAACAAACATGTTTTGGTGTGGTAACACAAGTATGGTGGGCACTTAGTTTTTCATATTTTTAAAGAAAAAAGGGAACAACCAAACTACCAGCTGCATCAACAGCCTACAGAATGCAACAATCATAAAATGTATTTTAAACTAGGAACACTCTGAGGCCTAAGGGGGTTAATAGTGTCCTCTTAAAATTCCAACAAATGCGTCATATCTTGTGCTCAGAAAAGTATCACATACTCAGACTTGCATAGCTGTACACAGATTGCATAACCCACCATCCTGGACAACTAACAAGCAAATATCATGAGCATCTGCCCTTCAGATGGGATCTCGCACTGCAGAACCCTGCTGCCCACCTCTGATGTCTGCACAGGTGGAAACTAAAGATTCCTGGGTACTATTCTGAAAAGTGTGGTGTAACCCAAATGCCCAGGCTCAAATTCCCCTCTATTTATTTATTTTTTGTTAAATGTACAACTGATGCCGCCTTGTTCTCGGGCACAGACCCACTTTTTAGTTAAATGTACAACTGATACTGCCTTGTTCTCTGGCACAGCCCCACTCATCCTGGCCATCTCCCTGTCCCGCCAGCTGCCTTTTTCATCATTTACCCTTGCCCCACAGCTTCCACCTCCCCCAATGGTGGGGCCCTTGGGATGGGGAGGCACTCAGGAGCACTATGGTGGGAGGAACGCTGGAAGTTAAGTCCAAGAGTGCCAGTTGTCATCCTGTGTGACAGATCTGTCCAACATCTTTCACCCAGGATGGTGACTTGTGAGCACACACACACAAAGCATGCCATGCCAGCCCACTGGCATCCTCATTCCTGCTGAAGCCCTGCGGCACTGCTTCCCATGGCTATCCAGGCAGCGGCAGAGCAGCATGCCCAGGAACCCACCCTCCCCAGAAAAACTGCCTCTTTTTTATTCATTTTGGTAACCGGGTAAGGCCCACTAGGCACCATGTCCATTTTCAGGGGCAACTGGGGAGGTTAAGTTACTTGTTCAGAGTCACACGGTATGCAACTGGAGGTTGTGGGACTCAAACCCAGGTCTGCTGGATGAACCAAGTTCATTCATAGCTCATTACATTACTCTAACCACTACACTATATTGCCAGTCCCTTGTGCACACTAGTGTCGGTGTCCCACAGGGGAGAACACTGGTAAATCTCTGGCTAGCAGCACAATGATGGTTTGACCCTCACAGGCCCACGCTGGGGATGTGAGCTCCTCCTGAATGCAGTTCTGTTTCTCCAGCAAATCCATCAACTCTGCCACGTGGGGCATAGGGAAGAAGTAAGATCAAAGGAAGAGATGGATAACAGAGCAGGAGAGGATTGGACCTGAGGGTACAAGCCTGGTAGCGTAGGTGAAAAAGTTACAAAACAGAAAAAAAAAAATAAACAGATTATAGGGCTTTGTTAGTTCCATAGTTAAGGACCTCAACAAAATTTAAAAAGTTTAATTCCCCCCCCCCCAAAAAAAACATGGAGCTCTGGAAGTTAACCCAGGTGGTTGGGATCAGTCGGCAGCTCTACGGACTGGCTCCACATGCCCTTGTTCAATAAAACAGGTTCTGTAACTGCCTAGGACTTACTGTGTGGCAGGTGTTGCCTGTACAAGTCAGCTGGTCTTAACAGACCAGCAAAATAAACAAACAAAAGTTAGTTACTCATGATGTGATAAAACATTACAGGGCTTTGGACTAGAATGTCAGCGCAGCAGTAGTGCCAACGCTTATGACACGGACAATCTGGGTTCGAGAGCACACTTGGGCTGTCAGAGCAAGCTTGGGGGAGGAGAACCGACAGTCCCAGAGGATGCTCTCCACCTCCTCCAGGGGAGGGAGGGTAGTCCACGTTGGTGCAGTACTGCCACCTGCGTGACTACAGGTGGCAGTGCACACAGAGCACAAGAAAGTGTGTGGAGATATCAGCGATGCGCGCTGTGTAGGCTTGCTGTGTATGAGCTTGTGCACGCTAGTGTTGGTGTCCCTCAGGGGGAGAACACTGGTAAATTGCCAGCCAGCAACATAGTGATGGTGCAAGCCCCTCATAGGTCCACAGTGGTGATGCAACCCTTACCCTGAATGAGGTTCTGTTTCTGCCACAGACATGCCATACCCACCATGGGGGATGAGGTCTTGGGGAAGGAGGAGGTTGACTGATAAGTTTGTAGGAAGCTGGTACGGAGAAGATCGGACCTGATGGGGGCAAGACCAGCAGTGTAGGTGAAAAAAGTAACAAAAAAAATTATATGTACAAAAAAAAAATTATGGTACTTCACAAAAAATTACAGGGCTTATATTAGTTCCACAGTAAAGGATCCCTGGACCACAGATTTTTGCTCGAGACTCTCTATTAAAAAAAGCAGTGGGTCCAATGATCCAGTTGAAAATAACAAGGTTTTTAACTTAATTCGCCAGTGCCATCCATTAACAAATTTTACTAAGTATATTAATACAAATAGATTTTCCAAGAATCAGTCTTCACCACTGATTCACACTGGTGAGTCTCAGTCAGAGGTGCTAGGACCTCGTGGGAGCCAGAACTTTTCAGGTGGACTGGTGCCAAGGTAAGCTGTACACATACAAGGAACCACGAGCCTGGTTCATGTGGCATGGCTTACCTTGACACCAGCCCTCAACCGCCTCAGTTCCTTTGTTCTTGCTGTCAAGTGAGCATCAGTGATGACACTGTCCGTCCTCAAGGAGTCAAAAATTCTCGTCTATACGACAACAGTGTTCAGTTCTCTCAGTTTTACTGTTTAAAGCTAGAGTTTGTTTTTCTGTCAGCTTAGTGATTTTACAAAAATATTTCTGTCAATCTCTCACAGCCCTACAGAGTCGATGGTCAACAGCCGTGGAGGACGACAATAGAGCGTTTTCTCAGGTAAGCTGCTCCAGCAGCTGGGCTGTGTCTGGTCCATTCTCCCTGTCGGGGAAGAGTCCCGACAATGGGTGGTCCTGTACTCAGGAGGAAGGACAGTCCTCCAAGAAGCATAAAAAGAAGCAGGCCCATTCCTGATACCGATCAGGTTCTCAGCACCACTCGGCTTCAAGTTCTTCCTCTTCCTGTCGGAAAGGGAAAGAAAAGGTACCCCCTGAGGTCACCCATGAGAGTCTCAGTCTCCCAGAGCTGGAGGCCTTCACCGGCACTGGCATCATTGGTGGCCTCTGGTACTAGGAGGTTGAGGTCTCGGGTCCAGAACCTCTCTCTATAAGTACAGACTCCGGTGGGCAGTTCCACCACTGGGCAGCTCTTATGGAACACTGGGTGCAGCGTCTGGCTCGTTTGCCTCTGCTAGCAGAGCCGTCCCTGGTCCTTCGGGCCGGTGGAACTGGAGCCGTAGGCAGGGCACTCCCTGGACCCTTGCCGGTGGCCAGGCCGACTCCTGTCCCACTGCTCACGCCCCCATTCAGTGTCACTGTGATGGGACCGGCCGTGGTACTACAGCCAGTCACTTCAGTGCCAGCTGGGTTTAGCCCTATCTGGCCTGGCACCAGTTCCAGCGCAGCTCTTGGTGCCAGGGATCTCACCGGTGCTGGATTCAGTTCTGGTCATGGTGGCGCATTCTGATTTGGAGGGCCTATGATGCACCACCTCTACAACCCTCCTTCCGGGGAGAATGTGGAGGAGGACAAGTCAGACCAGACTTCATTTCTTACGACAGCGACAAAGACTCTTGCTACAGCCTTGACTCTTCCAACTGAGGCCCTTCTTCTGTTCCTCAGGAGGAACACATTTTCCAGGCTTCGCTCAAGAATATGCATTCTGCACTCAATTTTTGAGCCTTCAGTCACTGACCCAGGTAAACATCTTATCTGCAGTGTTGAACTTTTCTAGCATGCCTGTCAGTTTAGTTCCTCCTATTTCGCCCACTTTGTTGAGCAAGTTAAAAAAAAAAAAGCACTGGACCACATGGCCCTTTTACAGTCCTGACCTGGGTACATAACAAAACATGACATATCTATACTAAATACAGTAATAATCGGACTATCAACAAGAAGCAACACACTGTAAACGTGTACATTACATAAGCATTTTCTTAAACAGCCACTAAACTTGAAACTGTGGTAATACCAGAAACTACAAAGACAGAAGCACGCCTATTCCAGACAGCATCAAACCTTGTCTGATGAAGTCTGGAATATACCGGTTTCTATCTCTACACTACCCCTAATTACAGACCAATGTATGTTTCTCAAACTTTAGCTGATGACACTTTTTTTTTTTTTTGCTGTTCCCTAAGCCCCCAGTCAGCCACTTCCTTCAGGTCGCCAAGGCCCGCTGCCGCCACCCCTCCCCCATCGCCATCTGCTACCCCTTCAGTGCCGTGATCACCGGGTAGCCTGACATAACTTCATCAGGTCATCCCCCCCCCCGTGGGAGCGGCAACCGATGGGAGGAGAAATGCCCGCATTCCAGGCATAGCAGGGTCAGGACGGACACCTCTGGGCTACCATGGCGACGGGAACCAGCATCCATCATCCTGGTCAGCAGAGGGCGGATTTTCTGCTTTTCTCCTGGCCCACCCACTCCCACAAAGGACTGGTCTCCGCAGCATCCTGGGGGCGGGGGCGTTCGGCAGCACGTTGAGGCCTCGCGCCGCCAAGAACGCCACCCCAAGCCACCTCTAGGAGCCAGACAGTGAACCTAAGCCCACCCCCCCCCAGGGAGGGAAGCATCCTAACGACACTCTGAACTCCCTCCCCACCGGACTCTGCTCCTGACACCCGGGCTCAGGGCGTGAACCTGGGTCGCCAGAGTGCTAAGCGAACACTTTCACTTGGCACCACGGAGCCGGCAGCTGATGCCATTGTTATTCTCACCTAGAATGACAAAGCCATTTTTCCAAAGGGTCACTGCTCAACCTATTAACAAGGAACCATACAAGACTGACATTATAGGCAAGCAGGCTTTTACAGCAGCGACCCTTCGCATGCGACTGCTAGCTACCAAGGGCATTCTTCCAAATACGAGTATACCCTTTGGAGCTTACTTAAATCTCTGGCAGAGTCCCTGCTAGATTCTGAAACTAAGCAAAAGATTCTGCAGACTGTCACTCATGGAACCGAGTCTAAAAGTCATCAGTTCAAAGCTGCTATGGATGCTTTTGATATTGCCTCCTGCTCTGCCACTGCTGGCCATCTGTATAAAACACTCCTGGCTACGTACTGCTGCCTTTTCTCAGGATGTCCAACCACAGGTTATCCACTGTTTGGACAGCAAGTAAAGAAGTCTTGAGGCATCTGAAAACTAGAATTACCCTTAAAACTTTCAGGCCAGTTCCTGCTAGCACTCAGACGGGGAAAGGATGTGGTTTCTTTCAGACCTGGCAGTCCTTTCCCAAGAAAGGCAGGGAAGCCCAAAACAAATCTCAGCCTCCCCAACTTAGCATGAAGGTGCAGCCGAAGACACAGACACCGAAATCATCCAGTGCCACCCTGTGAAGGTCTGGCCCTGGTCCAGCCTCAGCTGCCCAAGGCAGACCTCTCCTCAGCAGTGGTGGGGGGGGGGGCCTGACCCAGTTTTATCATCACTGGGACTCCATTATCACTGACAAGTGGTCTTCAGGATCATCTGGGACGGATACTCCCTGGACATCACCGAAATCCCTCTGGACTATCCACCCAGAATGCAGCTCCTCTTATCGGCCCATATAACAGAGCTGCTGGTGTGGGAGACTGCAAGCCTCCTGAGCAACAGGGCAGTGAAAATAGTGCCAGAGTCTGAATGAAATGCCGGTTTCTACTCCCACTACTTCCTAGTACCAAAGAAGTCAGAAGGTATGCACCGCATTCTCAACCTCAGAAACCTGAAAAAGTTAATGGAGCAAGAAAAATTCTAAATGTTTTTTCTCGGCGGTCTCCGCTTCTCTTCCCGAAACCCAAGAACTGGTTAGCTTTTCTGGATATGCAGGATGCATACCAGTACATACTGGTGCACCCCAGCCACCAGATACCTTCGATTTGTTGTGCTGGAACAGCATTACTAGTTCAGAGACCTGCCCTGTGGGCTCCACTCGCCCCTCCAGTCTTTACAAGGTGCTCTGCAGTACTTGCAGCTACCTGACAAAACTGGGACACCAGGTTTATCCTTATCTGGACTGGCTGATAGCCAGTCCATGCAGGCAAGAGATGGAACAGGGAGTGGCCACGGCCTCTCAGTTGCTTACCTCCATGGGGGTTCTGCTGAATCTAGAGAAGTCTCAGCTCCAATTGTTGCAGCAGCTGCTGTTCACAGACGCACTTCTGGATATGATCAAGGCCTGGGCCTTCCTTCCAGAGAGCAGAATGCAGGCAATCCTGCAGATGGCATGCTATATAATGGAGCGCAAATCTGTTCAACCCCACCCCATGCAACGCATGCTGGGTCTGATAGCCTCCTCAGTGTTCACAGTGCCTTGGTATGGCTCACATGAGAACTCAACGGATGCTCAATGCATAGTGATCACAAGCATCACATCCTCAGATCTACACCATTCACATACCAAGTCCCCGGTTCAGTCACTCACATGGTTGACAGTGAAGGACAAGCTCCTCTAGGGCTTTTGTTTCTCCCAACCAAAGCCTCAGGTGACTCTCACCATGGATATCTCTCTGCTGGGGTAGCTGGGGGGGGGGGCACTTCTACGGCCTCCAAATACAAGGTGCCTGGGACCCATCAGAGATTCATCTCTACATCAAAGTGTTGCAGATGCGAGCTGTTTCATGTGTCCTGCAAGCCCTGGTGGATCTTGTAAGCAAGAAAACAGTCTTCTACCAGATAGACAACAAGTCTGTGATGTATTACATCAAAAAACAAGGAGGAGGGGACTTCCAGTTGTGCCAGGGTCGAGTGAACCACACGATTGATGAGCTCCTCTACTACCTTTCAATAAATCTACCTCAAGAAGCAAAATCAAAGAAAACTTTTGTCTTCGTTTACTTGAATTATAAAAATCTTTCTTCTTGAGAGACAAATCGAACCAGCTATCCACGGGGAATGGCTTGTCACAATAGGACTTGCTTTCACCTACTGACTGATATGGACGACGCAGATGAAGGCGGCTCACCTGACCCTGAACCACTAGCTAAATTTAATTATTCTCCCAATCTCACGGCAAAAAATCAGAAAGGGGGAAGAAAACAGCAGACACTCCCCAGACAGACACATCCTTAAAACCATCAGTGATTTTCGAGTGGAAATGAGACTCAAGTAAGGATCTCTGTTCAGATATCTGAACCCTCCAGAACAGAGTCGATGAGGCAGATAAACAAATCACCAATAATACCCGGCAAATAAAAAACCTTGGAAGCAGCTTTATCATCGTTGGCCACCGAACAATTACAAATGTCCCTCCAACAGGAAGATGCAGAAAATGGGGGTCGGAGAAAGAATATTAGAATTTACGGCGTTCCAGAAAATGAAGAAGGCCACGACCCCTCTGCCTTTTTCGGACTATCTGCTTCATATGGTCCTCGACTTAGACCCTGAATTCCAGCTTGATATCGAATGCGCACACCGCGCTCTGGGCCCAAAACCCAATTCCCGGCCTAGATCTTTTGTTATGCGCTTCATGAACTTCAGTGTCAAACAGCAGCTTCTGATTAAAGCCCGGCAAAAAAACAAAATCATGTACGGAAACCAACGCCTTCTCTTCGACAACGACTATGCGCCCGCTACACAACGGATGCAAAGGGAATATTCTCCACTGTTCCCTCAATTAAGGGCACAGAAGTTAAAATTTCATACCCCCTGCCCAGCCAAACTGGTGGTACTATTCCCAAATGGCCCTATAACATATTCAACACCAGCAGAAGCGAAGGCAGACTTGCATGCTCGAGGCATCTACCAGGAATGTTCCAACAAATCATCTTCTCAGAAACCCTCCAAGAGCTTGGCTCCGACCAGACGAACACCGGACCCTGTCCTCTCCTTGGGTGAAATCTTGGAAAAGTGGAGGCATTACCACAATCCCACACTGCAGACCTGAGAGGACTACTGCTACATTCTATATTTATTCAGGTTTGAGATTCTGGTTGGGGTGGGGTGGGGGAGGGTGTGAGCTGGGTGGTGTTGGGACGTTGAGGGGCCCCAGCAATTTACACTCCACATTCCTAATATCTCATCACACCACCACGGTGATGGATCTCCCCTCCTAATTGACAGGATTTGACAGCCAGAAGAGGGCTTGCTAACTGGGGTATTTTTGCCTCCTACACTATTCGGGCGTCTTCCCTCTCCTCATATCTCTCCCCCGGGACCATGCCCTCACCTGGGAAGGAGGATTTATTTAATTACAAAACTACTGAACATATACTAACGAAACTGTTAGAAGATGCTCAAAACATTTGTGAGAGGTCAATGCACAACATGCAGTGTTCACCAGACAAACAGATGCGGCTATAATCGATTCAAAGGTGTTGAAAGAACGAGCAAACGGACCAATCTATGGTCTAGACCTCCTTAAATGTACTCAAGAGTCTGTCAGGAATATCAGCCTTTTCCTGTATTATTTGCAGGCCTCATACCTATGAGATCTTTAATTCCCAAACCTCTGCGACGTCAACATGAGGCTTGTAGGTTTAAGTAGCCGTTCTGTGTGAATCAAAATGTCTGATCTAAACGGACTCAAACTGAAGTAATATAACTCCGGACAGGGAGGGAGGGGGAGGAGGAAACAAAAAAGACTTTCTATCATACCCCTATATATTGAGACTAAATCTCTATTTATTTGTTAAAATTTGCAAGAGGATTGAATGAAATGACAGGTTACTCCCGTGGAGACCTAAACTAAGGGACGGGGGGCTCCAGAGAGGGGATTTGGCTTGACATTGGCATCACCATCCCAGGATTGGTGCTTCTGGGTTTTGGCGCCAGTCCTTCTGGGGGTAACACACACCCCCAAGTGGGCTTTCACCCTTCACTCTTGAGTGTCACCCCACTTATCCGAGGCGGAACCCAATTCAAGGGTCCCGCCTCCAGATAATCTGAGGACGATAATACCATCTTCCTCAAAAATGGAAGTTCCTACGTATATATTTACTCCAAATGGATCACTGCAAATTTTAAATCAATGTTGAAAACATATTCAGGGTTTTAAATAATTGATTAGCAGTTTTTTTCTTGGGATGTTACTAACTGTACAGAAAATATTTATATAGATTTTCTAGAAGTGCTGTGTTTATTAAACACAGTGAGGCAAGAGCTATGCATTTTCACAAAGATTTAGCACTTTTATGAGCAAAACGCTAATCAATTTTTAGAGTTAAATAAATCCCTGATATTTGTTTTCATTAACCTTCCCAGATTAATTGAATTTAACTGAATTGAATTGTGTTGATTTTAATATTTTATATTCTGTTTTATGTATTTATAATCTGTGAAGCGCCTTGGTTTTGAAATAAAAATAAAAACTGATTTGATCATTAGCTGGTATACACTGAGGGATGCAAGGCAGATAGTGTCTGCCTATAAACCCTCCCAGTACTTGTACCTAGTTTCTTTTTTTCTTCATATCTTGACTTCTTGGGTAAAAATTATGAGATAAAAAGATAGTGTTTTTTTTTTGTCTTTATGTGTGGGGCACTCAGAGCCCTAGAGTTTGTAATTTAATAAGGTGAGTGGGATTATGGGTTAGAGCCCATGAGTTAGTGCATAGTTTGGGTGTAATAAAGAGGGAGGGGGAAAGGGGGATTGTTTTAAGGTTACAATGTTGTTGTTTAGTGAAAAAATAAACATACAGGTCTGATTTACATGACAAACAAAGCTGTATGCTTTCTGAAATGGCAGTTATAAAAAGGCATGGGTCGGTGAGCTTCTGCCTGCAGGTCCTTCATCCTGGTCCTGGTCCTGGTCCACTGCTTCGGATCCCATGGGATGTCCAGGTTGGGGGAGGGGTCATTGGGGGATGCTCCTTTCTGTCCCATAATTGCTGGGGGAATGGTTCAGATAGATACAGAAGGGATTTCCCTAACAGAAAAACAACATGCCAATGCAACCAGTGAAAATCTTCTCACAAAACATCAATGGGTTATAAAATCCAATAAAACTTTCCCAATTTATGCAATACCTTAAAAAACAACAGGCAGATATATCTCTTGTCCAGGAGACACACTTTTCAGAAGTCGAGCATTTGAAGCTGGGTTGGGGACAGAGATACAAAGTCTATGGCTCCTCACACTCCAGTGGACGCAGAAGGGGTGCAGGGATACTGATTCCCAAGTCCACTCCTATGGAGGTGCACAAAACTTACGCTGATGGACAGGGTCACTTTATTATAGTGCAGTACAGACTCTATGCACAAAAGGTTACCCTGGTAAGTGTTTACCCCACCACTCTAAAACCCTGGTGATCAGATCCTTTATCTCCAAGGTGATGGATCTTCTCCAGGGACACCCAATAGTGGGAGGAGACCTAAATATGACCATGTCAACGAGCCTTGATTGCTCCAGCCACGGATACGCCATCAGTCAGGTGCAGTTAAATTAGGGTTGCCACCTGTCAGGTTTTTTACCTGGTGATCAGGTTTTCAGGGTCCCTATCAGGTAATCCGGTTTTGCTGTGTGCTGGTCAGGTTTTTGAACCATTTTGAGTGCTCACATACTTTTGAAACAAATGTTGTCATATTAGTCATTGTTTCAGCTGCATGTCCAGTTTACAAACAAGTTCTGTTGTCACTATAACCCTTTGTTTGTGAAAGCAGTCAGCCTGGGAGGTGTAAAGTATGGCCATTAACACCATTAGCACTTACTTAACCTAATCTTTTCCATTACACCTTAAAGTGGCATAGCAGCACAGCTGCCCCCACCTTTTGTAACAGTAACAGAGCCAGTTGTCTTCCACTTTCATTTGCTGGTAAACATTTTTATCTCGAACAGAATTTAGGCATTTTTAAATGTTTTAAATTATATTTTTTCCTCAAGAAAATGGTATGGTCAGTTATTTTTCTTTGAAATAGTACTGTGGACATGAACAGGGAAAGGAGCCAGAACAAGATATAAAGTACAGATTACAGGAAACAATTTATTATGTATTATTATATACCACGTATACTGTTGTATGCTATTTACAGTATTCCCCTTGTCTCCCCCCAGATCATATCTGTAAATATTTCTTTTATCTGTGTGTTTAATTGGTAAACCAATGTCAATAAATAAACACGTAAGTAAATGGATGACTAGGAAGAACCTAGGAAAGTAACTTAGGTACAGTACAGTATCTTAACATTTTTTTGAACTGCTCCTTCAAGTGTTTCTTTTATTTATATAACAAATGGCCTTCTAGGAGGAACAATGCATGATGAGTCATGAAAAGGGGTGGGGCTAGGGATGGAGCTTAGGATCCGGTTTTTGCCCCATCCAAAGGTGGCAACCCTAAGTTAAATACTTGAAAGGTATGTTATACCACCTAGGCATGGTGGATGTATGGCAAAAGGCGTTTCCATTGGCCCCAGGATACCTATTTGAATAAAAAGTGTATCACTCATATTCTAGACTCGACTACTTTCTAACAACCTGCAAACACCTATCCCATGTATGTATTACTACTACAGGTCCCAAAGTGTTGTTGGATCACCATCCAATTATACTAAAACTAGACCTAGGAAAAATTAAAAAACAAACTGTTTGGCGCCTTAACCCAATGCTCCTAAAGGACCGTCAATATTTAGACCATAACAAACACGGGATCCTGGAGTTTTCAACAGAAAATTCCTCCCAAACAATTTCAGATACAGTAATTTGGGATTCCCTAAAGGCAACGCTTCGGAGAGAAACAATCACCCATACAATTAAAAAAAAAAAAAAAAAAAGGAAATGGAAACTAACTATACAGAACTTATGGATCAACTTCAAAGCTATCAGTTACTATATAAGGATGGCGACAAAGAACTTCAATATAAATTTCAGGAAACTAAAGCTGTAATACAGAAAAATAACAGATATTAAAATACAACAAACATTGCTTTATTTAAAACAAAATAATTATGAAGAGGGAGCCAAAGGCACACAACTGCTGGCCCAGTGCTTAAGGGCCCGCAAGTGCTCAGCCACAATACTCAAAATTAGGAATCCAACTACAGGGCAGAAATCCCATAAAAAACAGAAATCAGAAAAACTTTCGCTAGAATTCTATCAAAGATTATACCAAAGGGAGGAACCGGTCAATTCTGAAGACAGTACTTGCTTTCTAGATGACCTACACCTCCCACAACCGACAGAAACTCAGATAAGATCATTGGAGGCCCCAATCGAAATAGAGGGGGTCCAGTCTGGTATAAAATCCTTGGCTACTCAACGCTTCCCGGCCAAGTGGTGAAAAAAAAAAAAAAAACTGACTGCGGAACTCACCCCAAAAATGTTATCAGTCTTCAGGGAGGTAATGAGCGGAGATTCCTCCCCCCCCCCGAATAAGCAATCTTAGTGGCACTCCCCAAGCCAAATAAAGATACTCCTGATCCATCTACCTACCACCCAATACCTATTTTAAATATAGACTATAACATTTTTATAGCTATACGGGCAACAAGACTGGAAAAAAGTTTACCCCACACTATACACCCAGGTCAGGCAGGTTTTATTAAAAGAAATACAATGGATAATATTCGCAAAACTCTCATCTTGGTAGAATACATTCAAACTAGAAAAATTCCAACCACCCTTTTGAGCCTAGATGTGGAGAAGGCTTTTGACAAGTTGTCCTGGTCTTTTCTGTGGGGCACCCTGTCGAAATTCCATTTCCTGGATTCCTTTGTGACATGGCTTCAGAACATCTATGGAGCCCCCACAGGCCTATGTAAGAATAAATGGTGGCATATCGGCCCCTATTTCATTACAACGTGGTACATGACAGGGGTGTCCACTACCTCCCCTGCTGTTTGCCCTTTATATGAAACCCCTGGGGATAGCCCTATGGGAAGCAGCTGGAATAGAGGGAATACCAATGGGACACCAAGAATACAGGATCAGTCTGTTCGCAGACAATGTTCTCCTGACTCTCCTCTCCCCGGAAAACTCAATCCCAGCAGTTTGGAAAATCCTTACAAAAAAATTCGAGGACACAGTAGGATTCAAATTAAATGTCACAAAGACAAAGTTCTTCTTTATAATTATACCCCATCAGAATCCTTATGCCATCTTTGCCCATCAGTCTTGGTTCCCTGGCCACAGAGGATATCACAGTGTCTCAGTCTGCCTCTGGCATATTAAGGTCACCCATGACCACCACCCTACCCTTTCCAAGGTCACAGTGACCCTTGATGTTCTCCACTAGTTTGTCCACCAGGGCCACCTCCATTGTGGGGTGTCTGTACACCACCCCTATTTTCAATTTTTTACCTCCCCTCATTTGCAGGGTCACCCAAATCGCCTCCATGTCCCCTACAGCCTCCTCCATGCCACTAACTACTATGTCATTGCTGACTAGTTTGAAAGTGGGAATCAGTTATGGACCAGTGGCTAAGACACACATCTGTGAATCAGGAAACAGGTTCAAATTCTATCACATCTAACTCTGTGAATTAAACCTCACTGTGCTACAATCCTAACTGTAAAGGGGGCTGCAAGCAGTACCCCCCCCATTCCATCTGAGCACAGCTATCCAGCGTTAATGTTATTTCAGAGAGCATCTTTTGTCAGGCATTCAAAGGTACTTTATCATTTCCATATTTTTTTACAACTCATCTCAGAATAGTACAGCTGAGAAGTAGCACCTCCTTATCAGTGTGGTCCTGCTTCTACCCATTTCCACAGCTTAAAAGACTGGAGAGTCCAGGTTAAATGACTAACGTCCACACCAAGTATGTAAACATAGGTGACTACAATTAGATACATAGTTGGCATTCTAGGACTTTATAGGTGAAAAAATTGGCAGGTAATCCCATTTGGAAATTGGGAAGGGTGAGTCAGGGGATGAAGAGTAGCAGCAGGACAGAGAGTATGGGGGGGGGGTGCACCCGGGTGGCACTGTCAAGCATGCTGAGCGAGGCAGGAAGGGTAGAATGGGTGGGAGTGGGGGCAGGCACAGAAGGAAAAGGTGACAGGAGGGAGGGATGGTGAGGTGTGGGGAGGGAGGGAAGGGGGAGGAAGAAAGGTTTGGAAGAGAGTCAGTCAGGGGTCAAAAATGGCAACGGCATTCCTGACAAAATGAATGGATAATTGAAAAAGTCTCTGCCTTTCAAAATTTACCTCTGTGACAACCAGGTTAGAACTAGTTTTAGCCACTGTATATTCGTTTGTGGCTACACGGCTCACGGGAACATAATCTGGGAGACAGGTGTCCCTTTAACACTAAAGGAGGCAACCCTACCACTGCACTATTCCTGCAGCCTTACTGACTACTATCTCTTGCCCCTACTTCTACTGCTGCCCTCAACCCAGGTCACTTACTTGAACTTGCCCCCCCACCCCAAGGCTAATAAAAGTCAATATGGATTCTCCACACTTAAAGAGTTCACATAGTTCATAATACTAACCGCATCTCACACCACTATATATGATTCGAAGACAACTAGTTCACTCAATGCTGACACCAGACATCTGCCTGCTTGGGATAAACCAAGTCTCCCACATCGGGCTACAAATGCCTCGATTAACAAAACACAACCCCTAAGAGGTCCTCTAGTGTTTCCTGGTGTACACTATCCTCCACCCCACTTACAAATTAATCTGTCCATCACCGCTATCAAGTCAGGGAACACAAAATTACACTGGAAATGCTATGCTTATACCCATAAACTGCTCACATGGCAAGTTATAAGGCTTGCATGGAAAAGTCAGGATGCCTGGACGATACACAGCATGGATTCATCTAGGGGAAATCGTGTCAGACAAACCTTGTGGAGTTCTATGACTGGGTGACGAGTGCCTTGGACCTTGGTAGACCAGTGGACGTCCTCTTTCTAGACTTCAGCAAGGCATTTGAGACTGTTCCTCACATGGGCCTGTTGGATAAGCTGGGAGAAATGGGGGTGGGGAACCAGATGATCAGATGGATAGGCAATTGGCTCCAGGACCGGACCCAGAGGGTTGTAGTTGGCGGGATAGTCTCATCCCCAAAGAGGGTCATTAGTGGGGTCCCACAGGGATCAGTCCTTGGGCCCCTCCTGTTCAACGCCTACATCTCTGACATAAGCACAGGAATCAGGAGTGAGATGAGTCTCTTTGCGGATGACTCAAAACTGGGGGCGGTGGTGGATGGGGAGGAGGGTGGCCCTACAGGGGGACCTGGAGGCTCTGGAAAGATGGT
The DNA here is from genome assembly GCA_016271365.2 of Neoceratodus forsteri. Taxonomy (NCBI): domain Eukaryota; kingdom Metazoa; phylum Chordata; order Ceratodontiformes; family Ceratodontidae; genus Neoceratodus; species Neoceratodus forsteri. The sequence goes on along the minus strand of JADMNL010000023.1, from coordinate 206,853,148 downwards.
CTAGAAAGTGGAAGCTGAGGTTCAACAGGGAAATGCAAGGTACTCCACCTGGGGGCTGAAACCTGGCCAAGTGTACACCCTGGGGGATCCCAAGGTCTCGATGGCTGAGAGGGACCTGGGGTGGTGGTGGATGTCAAAATGAACAATTCGGAGACTTGTAGGAGGGCACAGCCAAGGCCAACAGGATGCTGGGATGCATCGCTAGGGGATCACCTCCAGAAGGAGAAGTGATGCTCCTCTGTATAACTGCTTGGTGAGGCCACACCTTGAGTACTGCATGCAGTTTTGGAGGCCACACTTAGAGAGGACATTAAACTCCTGGAGAGGGTCCAGAGAAGGGCAACCAAAATGATTTGGGGCTTGGGGACAGGACCTATGAGGAGAGCTTAAGAGCTAAATATGTACACATTGGAAGAGAGAAGGGACCGGGGAACATGATAGAGGTCTTCAAGTACATGAAAAGGGTAAATAGGGAGGAACAGTCAGGGTGCTTCAAAGGAAGGAGGAGGGGCCACTAGAGGGCATGGGTGGAAGCTGGAGGGAGAAAGGAGGAGGTGCTACTTCACTGAGAGGGTGGTGGAGCCATGGAATGCACTGCCTAGGGGGCTGGTGGAGGGGTTCAAGAGGGGCTGGGACAGGTACAGGGGAAGGGTTCTGGAAGCAAAATCCAATGCAGCAAGAATATCCGGAACTGGGAAGGGAGAAGCCAGAGAAGGCGAGGGGGGGCAGCAAGGTCAGCACCCAGGGTGGGGGCTGACCAATCAAGCAGACTCGAAAGAGCGTTAGGCCTATTCTGCTGGCATGTTAGTATGTTAGACAGGATAGACTAGGTAAGCACGGTGGGGGCTGTATCATATACATCAGAGATACCCTTCGGGCCCCTGCACTACCCTGCCTTACCACCAAAGAAAACTCAAATTCTTCCAGTCAAGGTCCAAATTGGTACCAAGGGTAAATGTCTCACACTGATCACTGCATATATATTCCCCCAAAAGAGCAAACAGGTGGCCTCAAAGCCACTCTGGACTACCTCGCCACTATATGCAAAAGTTCAGATATCCTGGTCCTCAGTGACTTCAATCTCAACTGGTCATCAAATGAAGTATCCCCATTTAAGGATACCATCTCCTCTCTTGGCATGTCTCGGCTAGTTCAAACAGCAACCTGCATTAACTACTGCTCTAGCACTAACACACTTCATGACTGGCCGATAAACCATCCAGCGAGGATAACCGGAACTACCGTTCTCCTTGAAAGTACAAATGACCATTCCTCTATCGTCTGTAAATGGTCTAACAAGTCCCCCCCCCCCCCGAACAATATATTCCAGAGTACTAAAACAGGACAACCTGGCCAACTAAAAGCACACCTGATGCAGCTAGACTGGTCTGCATTAAATCAAACCAATGATGTTGACTCTGCGCTTGACCACTTTGTCGACATCTACAACGCCTCATGTAACATATATGTGCCCTTTAAAAAAAGAAAGGTAAAAGGACCTCAGAACTCCTGGATTTCCCTTGCTCTCCTTCGACTAATGAAAGAAAGAATCTCTGGTTTAAAGCCCAAAGTACTGGGTCATGCTCCGACATACTTACAAAACCATCTGAAACAACTGCACCAGAGCCATTCGTACTGCTAAAAGTCAGTTCTTTAAGAAGGCACTTAATGACTCCTGGGCAGATAGTCGTAACTTCTGGGAGAATATAAAAACTAACTGGGAAACCCAGCAAAACTCCCCCCGCCCTGCTCAATATTAATGGCACTCTTACGCAAGACACTACAGAAATCACTAACTCCTTCAACAAGGCATTCACTGATCTCTGCGTGCTTCCATCTAACTTTCTAATTTCCCAAGCTAACAAAACCCTCAAAATGGAAGGGCATACTCATGAAGACCCCCTTCTATCTTAAAATCATTGTCAGTCACAGAGGCAAAAGTATATCTCAAAAGCCACAGAGAAATCAAGAGCCAGTAATGACTCATTGGACCTAAAAGTAATAAATCTCACACTTAATGAGGTTATCCATCCATTAACCAATATCCTCAATGTGTCCCTAATCTCCACAAAGTTCTCAAAGCTATGGAAAAAGGCAATGGTCACCACAGTTTTTAAAAAACTGTGATCGAATCAATATCCCAAACTACCGTCCCATCTCCATACTCCCGCCACTTTCTAAGGCGCTCAAAAGGATAGTCAGTGATCAGCTTGTTGATCACATGGATAAATACAAGCTCCAATGTCCTGAACAACATGGCTTTAGGAAGCAGCACAGTACCACCTCGGTCTTGGTTGAGCTCACTAGCTTCATACATGAAGCTACGGATCGGGGGCACTTGGTTGGAGCCACGTTCATTGACCTAACCAAGGCCTTCGACTCAGTTAACCATGGCCTCCTCCTTCAACAACTAGCATCTCTGGGCGTATCCTACCAGTCCCTACAATGGTTCCAAAGCTACCTTATGGACTGTACCCAGCAGATGAAAATACTAAGCACCATTTCTGACCGCAGGTTGGTTTCCACTGAGGTGCCCCAGGGATCCATACTGGGACCACTGCTCTTCAGCATATTATTTAATGAGCTTCCTAAAGCCTGCCCAGGCTAAGACCTCCTGTATGCTGATGATGCTGTGCTGTTCAAAAGCCACCCTAACCCCACTATCCTGGAAGAGCATATGCAAATTAGTTTCACCACTGTTGATACGTGGTTCCTACAACATAAGCTTCTCCTCAGAAGACAAAGACCATGATCTTCACCACCCCTCAGAACAAACACAAACCCTTCCAGCTACAAATCTGCAACAGACAGACAAGACGCTCTGGACATAGTCCACACCTTAAAATATCTGGCATCATCCTTGACTCCTCCCTCACCTATGTGCAGCACATCAACCGGATTGCAAAAATGGTAAATTCCAGAATTGGTGAGCTATATAAACATAGTAACTGTCTCACAGAAGAAGCTTTCTTGTTCGCTGTGACAAGCTCCGTCCTGTTGGTTATAGACTATGGTCTAGTAGTCTACAGAGTTGTAAGCGACGGCATTACATAAAATTAAAATGGCCTTTAAAGTCTGTAGGCTTAGCTCGGGGGCTAATCGGCTGACACACACCTGCCAGCTATATGCCCAAACAGGGCTGCTTAACCTGAACTGTAGGGTACAATGGCAGACCCATCTACTTGTCAAAAAGTCCATACTGGGTCTCATCTCACCAGGGATTCTCTGTCTCCTCTGACCCATTAACACAGACAGGAGAACTAGAAGTGATTGTTCTCACACATTAACTATCCCCTTCCATTGAACATCTCAGGGTCAGCACTCTTTTGGGTACAAAGCCCCCAAATGGCTCAATTCTTTCAGCCCTGACCTACAATCCTGTACCAAGATGGGCCTTTTTAAGGCAAAACTGAAGAATCATCGGGTATTTACCAATGCCAAATGTGACTGTGTCCTCTAACCCCCGGCACAGCACTTCAAAACTCTTAACCAACACCCTCCCAACATTGCCGCTTTCTCCCCTCCCTCCCTCCCCTCTACCTCTATTCCTCCCCTCTTCTTCCTCCCACACCCTTCACCACCTCTGGCAATGCTATCCTGTGGCAGCCCTCTACTTCTGACAACGCTACTCCATAGCTGCCTTTAACCCCCCCCCGTTCCATGACAATGCTTTAGAGAAGCAGCCCTTGACAAGTGTGCCTGATTTAGTTCTTAAATTGTTATTATGAACTCCATCTCTTACTGTACATACTGTTCTAATACCATGTTTTTTTTTTTTTTTATACACCTACTTATACTGTTTATTCTATCTGTTCAAATGTTTTAATCCTCTCTGCAATTACTGTATTGAAACCGCCATTTATACGTTTTTGCATTTGCTCCGTTTACTGTATGACGCGGAACCTCTGTAAATGAGCTTTTAGCTCAAAGGTTTGCTGGCAGTATAGCCTAGACTCGAGGTTAGAGTAATGAGGTGTGAACGAGCTTGGTACGGCCAGCAGACCAGACCCGAGTTTGATTCTCTCAACCTCCACTTGCATACTGTGTGACTCTGAGCAAGTCACTTAACCGCCCAGTGCTCCCAGGTCACCCCTGAAAACAGGCACTTGTGCCCAGTGGTATTTACCCTGTGACCAAAGCCCCACCCCCCCAAAAAATCCTAGTATCAATAAATAAAATGTGAACCCCCATTTCCACCATATAAACAGACACACAACTCGTACTAATAACAACATCAAATCCAATCAGGTCTTGAAGCAGAAACAAATGTGACAGTAGCAAACAAAAAAAAAGGGGGGGGGCGGCTATACACAGTCTGGCTACTGGGCAGATTAGGTGGGCCAAGCGGTCCTTATCTGCCGTCAAAGTCTGTTTCTGTGTCCCTAGAAACTAAGCATCGGTCCAACCGGATTGCAGAATTCCGGACAACCTGTGCTATCGAGTGGGACAGGTGTTCACATGGCAGCATGCCATGAGCCCAAATGTGGACGGGAGCTTGCTGGCACCTTGTTGCCACACTCGACCATTTTAATTGTGCCTTAATTCGCTAAATGACTTCTTCATTTGCTCACTGCGAGCAAAACAGGTGACAAGGTACGCAGAGATGGAAAAAAATCAGATTAAGGGTTAAACATTCACACACTGCTGTGCACAGCATTCAATATGTCACTATTATAATCTTATTTCAGGTGGTTTTACTTCTAAACAAAACGCTAAACGCCTTTTTTTTTTTCAAACAAGGAATGAAGTGCTACGAAAAAGGTTTGCAGCAGACGGCTTGATTTAGCAGCTTTGAGAACTACAGTAGCTAAATCGGATTTTAAAAGACACTTTTACATCACCTTTTTTATTTCAGTAGAAGTGTTTACAATACAGAGTCTGTTATTAATTGTAGTATACACAATGAACAACAGAAATCTTTTTCTCAAGGCTTTTACCAAACAAAATGAAAACCTCCAGCTACTGACTGAAACACTTCGCCCACCGGCTTTGACAGCTCACTCCTGAATCGAAACTATGGAACTCAAATCGGAAGGCAGAACAACAAATGCACACGACAGAACGCCGGTTTTTACTCACGCTGGGCTGCCGAAAATGCTGCATGAGCCAGGGCAAACAGGCCGACCCCGACCACTCCTTTCCAGAACGAAGACGCCATCTTTGCCTCTGGACCCGACCCGAGGGGCCGGCGCGCGGCGATGACGACAGCGTGGCGCGCGGGTTGGGAAGCGCACGGCTCTCCGACGGGGCCGAGCGGGAGTCTGTCGCGGGAAGAAACGCCGTGAAATGCGAGCGGTTTGGGAACTAGGAGGTGTCTGTAAATAACACTGACTTTGTATTCAGTAGAATTAAGCCCCACGTCCACACTGCACCGCTCAGACCCGGTAACGGATAGAAACCGCTACAACCGGGAAGTGGTGCAGTGTGCCCACACTGCCGCGGTGTCCGTTACAGGACAGGTACCGCCGGTCCACACTTCGGGAGCCGGGCCACCGTTACCCTGGCACCCGATCCCACAATGCAGCTCGCGCTGCGCTAGGGGACCGGTGCCACGCGTCCACACTACACCCGGTAACGTTACCGAGGCATAACCAGTTTCATAATCGTTGTTGAAACCACATATAAAGTTAGGAAAACTCCTTCTGTAAGGTTAGAGGTGTAAAGGCAACCCTTGCCTAAGGGTTTGGGCACTCTGTAAGGTTACAGAGGGGTAGTGTGGACAGGGCCTTAGACTAATGACTGATTATTTTTCGAATTGCTGTTTTCAGAAGAATGCTTACAAAAGCCTGTCCACTACCTACTACTATACTAACTCACTGCACCCACTTCTGAACTGTTGGGCACAGTGTCTGGAATTCAAATAAAGTAGAAACATAGAATAATGACAGAGGAAGGAGACCAGGGGCCCAATTCCAGAACAGGTTACGCATGGCGCAAGGTGAATTGTGTCAAACCCAATGGTGCAAATAGCACTTTGTGCCAATGTGCCATGTGTTAGGCTAACCAGTATTCCAGAAAGCAGCTTGCAATGGAGGTGGGACAGGCCACCAACTACACCAGAAACCCCCTGCGACATGACGCAAGGGGGTTTAAGTCAGCTGTTACGCCCGATTCCAGGAGGGAGGCCAACAAACTGGCAGATGTGCTATTCCAAGTCGGCCTGGAAGACAGTGGTCTAAGTACAGTTAGATCAGCCATTAGCTGGTCTGACCGTACCCTACGCCCACCGTGGGTGCACCTCTGTGCCTGATGCCCCAACTGCCACCCTCCCACGGTACTACTGAAGCCCTCATCCGTCCCTCAATATCAGGGTAGCCCTCTGCGGGCTGCTGCCACCGCCAGGCCTCTCAGGGCACTGCATGCCCACCTTCAAGTCCCGACACCATGCGTATGTCCCGCAGGGCTATTCAAGCACCCCTCTGCCCCCATGGAAGCTGCCCGGAATCCCCACTGTACCCCGATATCCTTGGTAGTCTAGTGGCCTCTCCACCTGGCAGTGCCAGTCCACCTCCACCCCACACCCAGTCCCGGTCAGTGGCTGACACAACCCTCCTCTCACCTCCCCGGCCAGCCGCCGACTGAGTGTCCCAGAGCGTGTACCACTGTATACAGTACATGCTCACTGGATGGGCTGCCATTCCTTGAGCGCGTACTGTATACAGTAGTACGCTACCGGGCAGCCTAGTTGATGGTTGTCCATGGTGGTGAGAGAAGAGTTGTGCCAGCCAGTCACCAGATGTGTTTGGGGGATGGACTGGCACCGCGGGGGGCAACTCGACTATCATGGGATATTGTACTGTCTGATTCCGGGTGGCTGCCATCGGGTTGGGGGGGGTGCCTTGCCATTCAGACTTGCGCTTTGTCGGAGGGCATTGCTGTGGCTTGCGGCACCCTGTGTAGGTGCGGCCTTCCTTTGGGGCACCACTGGAGGTGCCACAAGTCGCAGAACATAGTCGCCAGGGACCCTGCCTTGTCTGGAATCGGGCGCAGGGTCCCAAGCGCATTGGCAGTTGGTGCAAGTCACATTCGTTGGCGACTTGCAACATACCTTCTGGAATTGGGCCCCATGGATCCATGATCATTTAGTCTGCGAGTAGCTATCAGCCCCAGACTTACTGTCATTAAGGAGTTGGGTTCTATAGCTCCCTGTCCACCCCAGTGCTCCCCTCCCTATTGGTACCTTCTCAGCCATGCTTGAATTTTGAAACCATTTCAAACAATAGCAATCTGTCAATGATGTATGTATAAAATTATATGACTTCACTACTCACGCCTGCAGTTGTCGCTGATCCCTGTCTAATCCCACTGCTACTGTCTCGCCCTACTGCCCTGGTTTATTGTATAAGGCCGGGTTGCAATACTGGGACCCACAGGATTCACCTCTCCACCCTTCCCGAACCTGGGTCCCCTAAAGAGTTGCTACACTGGCTTAAGTATGACATGGTGCCTTCACCTGTGGCAGTGATATGGAGTACCTGGCAGCTGACACAGAAGGGTTTCAGCCCCCAGGAAACAGTAATGTAAGGAAGCAACTCCGCTGCACCAGGGCCTTCCCAAGGGGGCTTGTCTGGGTTCAGTAAAGGTGTGCTACATTGAAGTAAAGTGGTGTGCCTCTACCAGGGGTGGTGATATGGGGTACCTGGTGACTGAAGCTCGAAGTTACCATCCCTCAGGAAACAATATTTAAACTTCCCACACAGTCCCTCCCCCAAAGCAAGTGACACACTGTAAGCAATGACAATCCCCAAACTGTAAAATGCAATTCAAAACAAAACTTTATTTGAAAGGGAGGGTACGAAGAGAACAAGAGGTAGCAAGCGGAAAGGGAAGCATTGGGGTAGCACTGTATCTATACTCTAAATGTAGCCACAAATATTTCAACGTATAAACAGTTAACATAGAAACATAGAATGTGACGGTAGATGGGGACCTCTCGATCCATCTAGTCTGACCGCTTTCCTACCCCCCCTCCCCTGTAAGAATTATGTTCTGATGACTGCCTTGTATCTGTCCCATGCAGTCTTGAATCCCCCAACCTAGGGAAGAGAAACTCAGGAAAAAAATACTATCTAAGGGGCGAACAGTTAGCCATCACGAACCTAGAACCGGACCTAGGGGGCCATGGTATCCAATGACCTAAAGGTAGGGAGACAATGTGAGAAGGCACAGAAAGCCAGTAACTTCCTCGGTTGCATCAGAAGAGGGAATCACAAGCAAAAAGCGCTAAGTGATAATCCCACTTTACACATCCTTGGTGAGGCCACACCTGGAATATTTGTCCAGTTCTGGAGACTCCACCTTAAAAAGAATATAGACCATCTGAAAATTGTGCAAAGAAGAACTACAGAGATGGTTCAGGACCTCCACCACGAATCCTATGAGACCAGACTTAAAGAATTAAACATGTACTCCCTGTAACAGAGAGAAACAGAGGAGACATGATAGAAACCTTTAAATGCCTAAAGGGTATCAACTCAGCACAGAATCGGCACCTCTGCAAAGAAAATAAGGAGACACGTACTAGCAGCCACAACAGACATCTAATGGGAGGGAGATTTTGGAGCAACATTAGGAAGTTTTTCTTCACCAAGAGGGTGGTGGAGCCGTGGAACAGGCTGCCGCAGGAGGTCGTGGATGCCAAGACGGTTAAGGAGTTCATAATATCTTGGGACAGACATAGTGGAATATTGAAATAAAGGGAATATACTTGGGGGGAGTAGGTCGAATAACGGGCAGACTAGATGGATCACACGGTCTCCATCTGCCATCACGTTCTTATGTTCTTAACCGTTTTAGCCTTCATCACTGCGTGGGGCAATCTGTTCCAGGGTTCCACCACTCTTTCTGTAAAAAAGTACTTTCTCATATTCCCCTTGAATTCCCTCCCCCCCAGCCTCATGCTGTGCGCTGGGTTCTTGTGTAGTATCTGGTCTGAAAGAGGTCCTGCACTTGTACTCTGTTTATTCCCTTGAGGTACTTGAATATCTCTATCATATCACCCCTCTCTCTCCTTTGCTCGCGTGAGTACAAGTTTAGGTCGCTCAGTCTCTCATACGGCCTGTGGTGTAGTCCTTGAGTCATCTTTGTAGCCCTCCTCTTCACCATCTCCAGCCTATCTATATCCTTTCTGAGGTGTGGCTTCCAGAACTGGACACAGTACTCCAGCTGGGGTCTCACTAGGGACCTCTGCAGTGGCAGTACCACCTCCCTCCTTCTGCTCGTAATGCCCCTCCCGATGCACTCTAGCATACCGCTAGCCTTCAGTGTAGCCTTTTCACACTGTTTTACCACCTTCAAGCCCTCTGATATAATGACACCCAGGTCCCTTTCTTGTTTGGTTGCTGCAAGTCCCCCCCCCAGGTAGTACTCCCTTGTCGGGTTGCCCTTTCCTACGTGCATGACTTTACACTGTTTTGCATATTTGCCCACAAGTCTGTCCACCAGCTTGCAGTCCTCAAAGCCTTAATGCTCCCCAAAGGCCATGGGTGAGAGATGTGTTGAATGTTGCATTGGGTACCACACCGGGGACGCAGAAGCTACTACCAAACTGGAGCTCGGTGCCATGCTTAAACAGTTGCAAGAAAATTACTTTTAAACACACTGTTGTTGAACACATACTTTGAACTAGTGCATACTTGGAAAAAGGGATCCCTGTTTGTCAGCCGGTGTAATTGTGTGGCAAAACTGGCCTCAGTGGTTCTACTGCCTGAGCTTCTCGCACTGGTATTGTACTACCCTCACTCCTGCCCAATAACCCTTTTCTCACAGTTGCAGGGTCAGACCCTGGGTTTTACTAATGGTTGTGATACCTCAAACAATACCTCTAGTACAGCAGGCTAACTGGATGTGGTACTCCTGGTGGGACATTGCTTTCCCGGATTGCTGATGGACTGTCTCTGCTACTTGTCTCCCTTGGCTTGTTTTGCTGAGGCTGGGGACCTGGAGGCAAGCGGGTGCTTTCTTGGCTTGGAGATTCGGTAGGAGCCGATTCCCCAGAGGAGAAAAGTCTGTGGTGGGTCAGGAAAACCCAGCCCAACTTGCCCCTGTAAACTGTGGTTTCGTTAAAAATTATTTTTTTCCCTTTCACTATCACTTTTATTTGGGATCCTAACTCTTCTAGTCTGCCAGGACAGAAGGGGTGAACCAGCCGGCATCTGGAAGCAGTCGCTCTCCTGAGGGTCTGATTGAACTCTTCCCCCAGTGGTTGAAGAAACTCCCTTAAATCCAGGCTGAAACTCAATGCTAGATTGACCAGGCTGATTCTAGGCAGAATGTCCCTGATTTGAGCTGCTCACTGCTTGGCTGAACATTTACAGGCACAGAGGCTCCGACCTGTGACCCCCTTCCCATGGTGTTCTGTGTCTCCTCTTCATGGGGGCTGCTATCTTTGTTTATATCCTTTCATCTTTCTGAAGCAGCTTGCTGCTGCCTAAGTACAAGTCCCATAAAGTTAATTTTGTCACGTACTAGCTCTGCTTGGCATCCTGGGTCCAGAACTGAACTTAATTTATTGGGCTACTTGACCCATTGTAGAGAACAACATGTTTTTCGGGGGCCTTGATCATCAAGCCGCTTTTCCACCCGTTGCACATGCACACGCGGTGCTGTCTTTCTTCTCGCCAGGTTGCATTTCTGGGGCCAAGAAAACATTTTCCCTGTGCCCAGTGGTGCAATTTCTGTCTGCTTCTGCCTCTGCTTCCTTTTTGGAGCTGTGACAGTTACTGAATTTGGGCCAACTGCCCTATTTCTCTTATGGAGCACAGCTCCATTTTTGCATATTCTGCACATGTGCAGTAGCCAACACTGCTGCCAGGCTCCAGGAAGTCCTGTTCCCCAGCTCTCTTTGGTTCCTGGGTCAGGGAAACAAAACCAGCTGCATTATTTTGTTTTTCTGCCCCCCCCTCCTCAGCCCCAGAGACTCTGGAGGGACTCGAGGCCAGGGGGTAGCAGGAAGCAGTGGCCATGGGTTTCTTAAGTAGAGTCCTGGTTCTCATCCCACCAGGGCTTCCGATGGAGGACTCACTTGCTGCCCTGCCAGTTACCTTGCAACAATCCCCAGGGTACCGGAGGGTGAAGAATCAGGTCAGAGGGTGACGGACGGATACGTAAGATAAGCTCTGGATTTGGGGGAGGGCTTACACGCTCCCCCTGCCAGACTCTTGGTGCCCTTGCCAAGACATTGATTATACTGTCCATAAGTCCAAATACAAAAAGAGTTTTTTGTTGCGCTCTAGTGGGTTGGATAGGGTGCGTGGTGGTGGGGGCGATAATCCCTGCTAAATTACATTGCTGCAGAAGGCACCACACTACTCTTACATGAAAATCTTCACTCGAAGCCACCACAATAGTTGTGATTTTAAAGTGTTTTATTATTTCAAAGGTGATATAATGCAAAAGCCTCCAAGAGGGACCCAGTCACTTAGTGAACACCCTAGTGCTTCGCCACCAAAGGCTTCATCCGGGGGGGAGGGGGGTGGAAATATAGAGAGTACACATGTTTTTATACTCGACATATTAAGACATCATTTATGACATAATTTGAGTGACATCTGACTGTGTTATTCAGAAATGTGGTCTCTTGTACAAACAGTGCATTATTTCCACCATCAAAAATTGATAATAAAGATGCAATTATTACAAGACAGCAGAAGTACAACTGAGTAAAATAATCCATAATTCACAAAATCTGTACATTCATTCTTATCCCTTACTCTTAAAGCGAGATTTTCTACAGGCATTTAATTTTTGATATTGTAGGTGTTGTAGGTGTACGGACTTACTACTTTTAGATAGAAGCAAGTCAAGAATAGAAAAGAGAGGAGACCCTGATTGTGTCCATTCATAGTTGTGTAACTGGTAGTAAATTTACCTTTCTCAGGTTCTTGTTGGAACGGCACAAAGGAAAAGACAACAGACAAGTGGTGCATGAGTAATAAATGTAATTTATTACTGGTAAACAATAATACAGGCTGACTACCAACAGTAATAATACTGGGACAGCTTCCAGTTTACTTACCTATGTAGGTGCAGTCTCTAGTCTCAGAGAAGCTATGTGCTACAAGGAGTCTTATACCCCGATAATTACCATGACAACTATGAAAGAAGATACATAAAAAGTATATAGTGTATGGTAGAATGTTGTTATGGATAGAAATCCATAACTAGAATGGAGTTGTTATGCTGCAGTAGCTATGTCATCACAGCTGTTGTGCTGCACTAGCTATGTCACTACTGCAGCATAACAACTAGGAATGCTGCCACATAGTTGCTTTCCTCAATCCAGTTAAGCTGGAAGTTGCTGTTTTTTTTTAACTTGAACTTACAGAAGCATCTGTAGCACACTGTGTCAGTTAAAAAAAAAGAAAATGTTAACATTTCTATTCTCTGTTGTCATCTCCAGCTGGTTTTGTGTGATTTTCTATGCTGTGACTGCCCATACACTATAAAAGATTGTGTATACAGTAACAGAGTACCTCTTGAGCTGCGCTCTCGAGGTCATCTGTTACCAAGGAAATCTCTCGATACAAGAATATCCTTGATTTGTATGACTGCTCATACACAATCCTCTATGTAATTGGACAGTAGCAGGTGGTATGAGTGACCATCTTAACTAGCATAAGAAGTTGCTGAGCTAGCAAAAGACAAGTGAACCATAGGGTTCTGTATAAATGCACAAGGTCACTTGCAGTTACAGTGATACACAAGCAGTAAAGGTGGCACTGTAGCCTAACTTATAATTATACAATAAAATATAATGAAAAGCATCTCCCAGGACTGAGACACATCAGTGAAACATAAAGCATAATATGCATTAGTAAAATACAGTAGAACGCAGATCCTGACACTTATGCTTATACGATAAGTGCCTCTGTCCTAAGATTAGTACATATACCTACATATATGTTGCTGTCTGTGAGGTGGGGGTACAATCAGGGGTGCTGGACCATGGATAATATCCCCCCCCCCCATGTTGCCTTCAGAAGAAAAGGCAACAACCACAGGAAAGTAGTGGAATGGAGCTAAAAAGTCATTTACAAGCCCGAAGTGCGAGCCTTGTAAAGGAATTAGAGTTGTTTTCGATGTTGTCTTAGAGTACGTCGCAGACAGCAGAGGGTTAGTATCAGAAAAACAATCAAAAATGCTTGAATAATGACAAAAGCTTTAAAAGCGAATTCTAACCAAATATTGGATAAAGTAATACTTAAATCCCCATCATGAATAAGATCATTAATTGCATCACCAGCCTTAGAAATATTATTGCTAATATAAATCAAATGTGAATCCTTTCTAGCTAAAAGAAATTTCAAAGAGTGAAAGGGTCAATGTGCTTGTTAAACATGGGCAAATATTGAGACAAGGCAAGCAAGTATTGCGGTTTAGTATCAATAACATCTGGTTCAGGGAGAGGAACAGGAGTTATAACAGTGTAACCAATGACTGTTTTCTGCTGTGGAGTAAAACAGAAGTTAGGAGTTAAAATAACACAAGATTTTTGACCTTATGCAAAGGATTTATGATTTGCCACTACACAATACTGCCCATCAGAATTGTAAATCACTGTTACAGTTGGAACCCTCCATCACTGTAGATGTATCGGACAAGAAAAGGACTGGTTGGTGAGCCGTGAAGTGAAGCGATGTACATCTTCCAGGTAGCTGCGGGTTTTAGCTGTTTTTGGCATCAGGTGCAGAAGAGGCAGCTCATGGAGATTTGGATTCGTCATCCTCATCATCATCAGTAAGATTGGACGGCAGTACATCACCTAAGGAGAAGGACCAGTCAAGATGTTCTGGAGAATATCCACATACTGGTTTCACAATATTGAAAACGTCACAGCGGCACAAGTAGTAATATTCCTTTTTGGTGCAACAGTTCGTGTGGGGCGCCATCCAGGCTCAGAGCACAGAATGAGAGACAAGTAATGAGGGTAAATCAGTTCTTTCATGATAGATGCCATCATCAAGGTGTGAGATGGAATTAATTGCAGCCTGTTTATCAAAAACATGTTTCAGGATCAAAGTGTGGTAGTGAAACAGTAACGGTTATAAACATGTTGTCATGTATTGGGCAAATTTTAGTAAAGTAACAAGGTGCTTGATTTGGATATCGTGAGACATACCCAAGATTTCTAGCTGTGGACATATAAATGTTAACAGTATTTGCTAAACAAATGGTAATGCAACCAAGACATTTGCAATGAGGACAATACCATTTGCCTATTTTTTTTATCATGGATGAGATCTGGAATGCATCCTGTTTCCAAGTTCCTGAAGAGATTGTTAAGTGACAATTGCATAAGAACCATAAGCAGAGCATAAAAGTTCACGGGCAATATATTGCTTGTCTGCCTCCTTGTTATTTTGAAAAATCAGTTCATTAATCTTATTCGTAGCATCATTGAACCCTTTGGCAATTTCCTGCATGTTATAGACTGTAAAACATTCTTCCTTACTTAAACCATCTACACCATGTAACAGTGGGGGTATGATATCATTCTTAACAGTTTGCTGAAAATTAAGAGTTTGTGCTTTAATAGCAGCTATATCTGCTCTATTCCAGATAGACCTGCCTGAGCCAAAAAGGCCAGAAATGGTGCCTGCTGCACCAGGAACATCTGCAGTGTCACGCCTAGTGCATGGTCTAGCTTTAGCATTAGGTGCTGGTTGAAAGACCCCTACAGGATTAGTAGTATGAGGTCCACTAACTGGATCATTAGTGTGTGTTTGAGAAGCAGCTACAATATCTGTAAGCATCATACTGAAAAATTTGGACATACTGGTCGTGTGGCAAAGACCAATCTCAGCCATATTCCAGTGTGTAAGATTGAAAATAACTGGGACATGCATAAATTGTACATTGTTAATCAGAGCTCCTGGAAGGGGAGTGGCGGTCAAATCACTAGGAGGACCTTCCTACTGGGGAGGACAGTCAGTCATTTCTTCTTCGGTGGGTGGGACTACAGAAAGAAAAAGAGCTTCAGTAGCTGCATAGTTATGAAGACAGAAAGCTTGTGACTCCTTGGAGGTGAGGCAGTCACACCAAGCAGGATCTATGAGAGCAGTGAGGATATGCTGACCAGTATGTAGGGGGGAAGTCTGTCAAATGGAGAGAGTACCATTTTTGGATATGTCTGTGTTAGGCCATCCGTGGAATGTACCTTTGGATAGGTGAGCTACAGGGAGTGTGTAGCCATTAAGATCAGTTTTCCATTGTATAGAAAGTGAAGACTTGTCTGGTACCATGGCATTAAGATAAGCGTCTGGGCCTTCCTTAACAGTAATCATTTTGTTGGGTACATTAATATGAACTCCTATGGGGGCTGAGTGTTCAAGTTTACTAAGACAGTGTTCTACACGTCTGTGAGTCGATAGGGGTTTGTTCTGAAATTTGGTCAGGGAGTATAGTCCTACCAGGATGAGGAGGTGCAAGATAGCCATCTTACCAGTGTACCTGAAAGAAAACAGAAAAGGATTGTTAAGTGAAGGGTACTATTCTGCCCTAAATGGGTTAGGAAAAGTAAGTTTAGTCACCTTTGCACAACTTAAGCTGATTAGCATGGAACAACTTGTCAGTGGTCTTCTTTTGCTGTTGAACTCGAATCTGATAGACAACAGGACTGAGTTTATTAACAATGGGTTATGGGCCTTCCCATTTGCTGGCAAATGAATGATTGGTTATCTGTATTGGAGAAGAATAACTTGGTCTATAACTTGTCAGTCAGCTTCTTTAATATGCTTATCAAAATAAGCTTTAGCTTGTTTTTGAGCTTTACCCATATGATTGGCAGTGAACAGGTGTGTTCATGATGTCATCATGAAGCTTTTCAACGTACTTGTCTACAGATACTCGATCTGCAGTAGGTGTGTGCAGATCAATCAACAGGTGCTCAGGTAATCTCATGGCTCTATCAGTCATAACCTCATAGGGTGTGCACTGGGTGGTGGCTGCCCCTAATTGCCATCAGTAGTAGTGGCAAGAGGGAATCCCAATCCTTGGGATTGTCATTGATGAATCTGCATAACATCCGTTTGATTCTTCTGTTGGCTTTTTCTACCTGACCTGAGGACTGAGGATGGTAAGGGATATGGAATTTTTGATCTACTCCAAGTAGTTGGAGTGTGTGCCTCATCAACTCAACTGTAAAACTTGTTCCCTGGTCTGAGTCTATCTTTAGAGGTAGGCCTCACCTGGAGAACAATTGCTCCACCAGGATCTTGGCAGTTGTCTTTGCCTTGTTACTCTTAGTGGGAAATGCTTCTACCCACTTAGAGAACAAATCTGTGACAACTTGTGCATACTTGTTGTTCTTGCTGGAGTTGGTCAAGGGGCCAATGAAATTGATTTGTATCGCATTTCATTGTCCAGTTTGCCTTTGTGGCAACACTCTGGCGTTTCTTTTCACAGAAATTGGGTTATTTTGGGCACACACTGTGCAGTTGTACACATAGTGCGCTACATCTTTGGCCATGCCAGGCCACCAGACGACGGAGGGTGTTGTCTGCCCTCTGGTGTCCACCAGTGGGGGTATCATGAACCATATGGATGAATTTGGTTTGCAAAAATTGTGGTGCAATCCACAGTCTGTCACCTATCTCCTCTTTTCGATACCAGATGACCTTCTAATCACTACACAAGTGTATGTTGTTAGAGTGTCTTTTGTATGAACTACCAACAGGTAGTGGTTGTTCAGTTCCCTTGTCCAGGAATTTGAACATGTCTTTTAGCTCTGGGTCAGAGTTCTGTGCAGCAGAAACGTCCAGTGGAGGTTCTGGTACTGGTTTCTGCCTAGTGTTGGTGGCTACAGAGATAGCTGCCACAGCTATTAAGTGAGTCATTGTCCATATCTCCCCCCTCAAGCGCCTGCTTTGTCTAATGAGTCCGCACAATCATTGAATTCATGGTAAGGGTCAGATTTACAGTGAGCCTTTACCTTGTGAATGTACAGTTTGTGAGTAAACTGCTGTGTCAGGGTGTGTATATACAGAAACAGATCCCTGTAATTGACGGGTGTGCCATCATAGGATGTAAAGTTATTTTTCTCCCAAAATGTTAGAAACTCAGTTAGGGATGATCAGATCCAATTAGAGTCTGCAAAGATGATGGTATCCTTGTCACCATGGGGCATGACCTCCAAAGCACAGGCCACAGTTGCCAATTTAGTGTACTGTGAGGAGATAACAGCACACTTCCTGGAAATGCATCTGAAATCGACATCTTTATCAAACATAAGCACCCCAAATCCTGCTACCTGCTCTCTGTCCACATAGGAGGCGGAGCCATCTGTAAAGACACGATACATGGTGGTATCCTCTAAAACGTCTGGTGTAACCGGTAGGAATAGTCCCAGCTCAGGTAAGTCAAGAGGTTGGAGTGCACAGTCATGGGGCTTACCTGTGTAGAGTAGGCCATGGGCCAAGACTGAGGGCATGTTAGCAGGCAGTACTTTGATGTCCCTGTCCTGCAAAAGCAAAGACCAGTGGGTTAGTCTGGTGTTGGAGACTGAACCATCTTTTACTTTGTCTCAAAGCTAAAAGTTGGTTGGGGTGTGACAGGTATGCAAGACAATAGGGGCATACCCAATGATGTACATAAAGTGTCTGACAGCTCAGTAGGTTGCCAAGAGTGTTCTTTCACAGAGACTGTATTTTCTCTCTACTGGGAACAGCATCTGAGATGCATAGGCAATGGGCCTGAAGTACCCATTGTACTTTTGGCCACATCATAGGTGGCAGTTCCCAAATGGTAGGGGAGGTTTGGGTTAGGGCTGATCAGTGCTGGGTCTGAGGCCAGTGCCTGCTTAAGTTGTGTAACATCTTCCATGTGAGTGGAGCCCCATGTCCGTGGGACATCCTTTTTCAGAAGTTCATACAAGGGAGCATCCTTCAAGGCAAAGTCAGGGATAAAATCCCTGGCATAGTTTACCATTCCTAAGAAGCGTCTGAGTGTTGCCACGCTAATAGGAAGTGGCAGATCTTGCAAGCCCTGAATCTTCTTGACAGCTGGGCTTCTGCCCTGGTCTGTGATACGTAGGCCAAGGAAGATGACCTTTTTTTTCACACAGTTGTGCCTTAGAGGGGTTGCACTTGAGGCCTGCTTTCTTGAGGAGAGACAGAAGTTCGTCTAGAAGGGCCAAATGATCTTCCTATGTGGTGGTTGCTAATAGCAAGTCATCCATGTGCAGCAGGAGATGCTGGGGAGTGGAGAACCCCTGCGGAGCATCCATGATGTGGAGATGGAAGAGGGAAGGACTATTGTGGAAGCCTTGGGGAAGGCAGGTCCAGCTGCACTGGCGTCCATCAAAGGTGAAAGCAAATTTGTATTGACTTTCCTGTGCTAGTGGGAGTGACCAAAACTCATTAAAGATGTCAAGAGCTGTTAATCACTTTTTGTCAGGTGTCACAGCTTGAGCACATCAGGTGCTGATGCTACTGTTGGGGCACAGCTGGGGGTAACTTGATTAAGTTTCCTGTAATCAGTTGTGAGTCTTCAAGTTCCATTAGGCTTTTTCACCAGCCAAATAGGTGAATTGACAGTGGAGACATAGGTCCTAATCACTCCTTGCTGTAGCAGTGATTGGATGGTCTCCCTCAGTGACGGCAAGGCTTCAACAGGAAATGGATACTGCTTCTGCCTCACAGGGTTGGGTCCTGTGATTTCAATGGCAGTGTGCATCCTACCACAGTCTTGCTTGTTGGTGGCAAACACATCAAAGTGTTTTTGCAGCAAAGTTGCAAGCTCAGAAAACAGGTCATGACTTTTAAACAAAGCCATCACGTCATACTCCTTGTTGTTATGGGAGATGGCTGCCACCATGTGTGAGTCTAGAATGGTGACAGCATGACATTGTCCTTTGATCTGGAGAAGTAGTCTGTTGGCTGGGTCCACTACACAGCCATGCAGTGCTAGGAAGTCAGTTCCCAGTATGCTGGGATGATGATGTAATGCCATGAGGTCAAAGACAAAATCAGTTCTGAGGTGGCCTACCACTTCAGGTAGAGGGACAGATCGGTAGATGTGTAGTTGGGTACCATCTACACCCTGGGCACTGGTCTTCCAGCTGGTAGACCAGTCAGATGAGACTGGGTCCCCATCATGGAGGACTGACATGACTGCCCCGGTATGGAGAAGCATTGTAAGGTAGTGGCCCTCAACCATGGCCTTTACACAAGACCATCCATTTGTGTCAACAAGCAAGTCAATCACAATCCGGACTGGGGCCTGTAATTGTCAATCTGCATTTTCAGAATCGTCATCATCATCCTGCTCCTGAAATCTGAGGCCTGCAGGATCTTCCAAGGCTTCCTGAATGTCTTGTACAGGATACAGATGTAACTGTAATGTCACAGGCGCGACAGCGGCCTGCACGGATGGTTCCTCCTTGGTCATCGCATCGGCCTGGCCATTAGCAGATGCCATGAAAGGATTCTTCCTTTGGCTATTTGTTTGTTCGGTAGCCAAAGGCAGGAAAGGATTCCGCTGGCCACATGGTTGTTCAGCGGCAGGACCAAGGGCTGCTATGGTACGCGTAGACTTAGCGGCTCTCTCGGCAAGGACCTCCTCCAGCAGTTTGCGGAGGGTCTCGTTCTCGTCTTTTAAGCTTCGATAGCTAGGGCCATTATGATTCCTGCCATCGAATTGGGCATTTGGATTTTTCCAGTTGCTTCTGTCTGTTTCTGTTATTTGTTATAGTTCCGGTTCCCCCTCCCTTGTGCGACTGCTTGTCATCAAAAGGGTCATCATTTTTCTGGTTATTGCCTTCCATGGTATAGTAGGTAGGCATGTCGGAGGTAGGCTGTACTGCAGTCGCCTGTGCTGCCAGAGTTTGAATCACGGCAGCCTTGTTGGTTTAACCGGAAGCAAGGTTGCGGAGGTAGACCTGGTAAGGATGTTCGCAAAGGAATCGGCATTCGGGTAAACATTAAGTTCAGCTTTTTCCCGCAAGGCTGGAGTCATGTTCCGGATGTACAAATCCTTGTACTCAATCTGATCACGGTTCTGCAAGTTCTCCTGCAAGGCCTTTGCCAGTGTAGCATGTGGGCGATAACCATTGGTGGTAGGCCGCGGGGCTTTCGTTCACATTCTGCTTAACCTTGTAGGCCAAGCGAGCTCCTACAACACCCAGGGAGTTGGCAGCGATTAGGTCCGCAGCAGTGTCATTGTAGACAAGGGTATCGCAGTTGCGCACAGTCTCCGGGAGTTTGGCCCAGAGCTTAGGTTTGGTCGTCTGTCGCAAGACTTGAACCTGGTACCTGGGTTGGAGAGAAAGCTCCTCGCAGAGGGAACGTAACTTCTTCAAATGGCAACTGAGATTGTCAGTTGGGCCCATCTGTCCGATACTTTGGGCAATTTGCTGGACAGAGTGAGCGACTTGTAGGGGGTTGGAAGTATGAGGAATCGCGTTCAACTCAGTATGTTCCATGGTGCCGTGAAGTGCAGCTGCCGCATCAGCAACTGCCTTGTATGCATGATCCTGATTGACAGTGTCCACAAACATTCTGTCAGTTTGATGCTGGATGGCACGTTGTTGGTCCTCCGGTACAGTGACATTACTAATAGCCTCTTGAATTAGGCCGCACACCTCTGCTGTGTCCTCCCTGGTGAGGGGAGCAAGCAGAGGCACGCCACGGAATACAGGCCATCCGCCTGGGTCATGGGGGCTGTCATCTTGGCATGGTACATGGCTTCCGCCATGTTTGTGTAGACGTGGCAACACAGAGTGCTGTAAAAATTATCAATGAATTCACAAAGACGCTCTGTCAGGGGCCCAACCCTTGAACAGTTGGTCTCCCCTGGGAGTTAGTCACATTTTTATGGATCTTGGGAAGTGCATTGAACATGGGAATTACAGGATATTCACAGTATAGGTATTTAAATTCTTCCTCTTTAATTGCCTCTGTTGCCACACCCTTCTGTATGAGGTGCAGGAGTTCCCTCTTATAAGTATTTAGGGGATTGCTCCTTGAAGGAGAACTGAGCTGAACCTGTAAGCTGTTTTTCCCAGTAAATACTTTTTTACATATTTGATCCATTTCTGATATTGTTCCCTCTTTACTGGCCTTTTAGCAAACAGAGTGAGTGCTTCTGATGTACTGTCTGGTGGTAAGTGCCATTTTACACAGAAACATAGAAATTGTCAGCAGATAAGGACTGCTAGGCTCATCCAGTCTGCCTGTAATTTAGAACCATATGATGTAGTTTATGTCCCCTTTGAGCCACAGAGTTCCAGAGTAGAACATGAATGCATTGTGAAAACAGTAAGTTCTGTAACAAGGACATAAAGTACATCATACAGTTCTAAAATGGTACTGCCCAACAGAGTGTAAAGCAGAAATACCCAGTGAATCTACTAAAAGGTCAGTACAATAGCTGGCCCGCTGGTGCAGTGGTAGAGTTACCGCTCACGACTCCGATGACCTGGGTTCGGGAATGAGTCTGGGCTGTTGGAGGGCTGACAGTGGGGGAGAAGGATCAAGCATCCTATGGACTGCTCTTCTTCTCCCAGGAGGGAGGTTTGCCATTCCCGCCTCAATACTGCCTGGGCAACCTCTGAAGAATCTGGGCTAGCTCACCGTGCTGGTTCTGACTATTACCGATGCCTAAGAATTTTTTCTGGCACTGTGCCGACCCCCTCTGCAGAAGATGATTATGAAACTTGAATTGATTATGCTGTCTAAGTGCTACATGAAAGGCACTACAATGAGGTAGAAAAATGCAAGAGACTGGTAGAAAGCTTGAAGGGGTCAGCCTTAGACACTATTCGGTCCTTGTGTGCCACAGACCCAGAGGCCCAAGCAGATGAATACCTTGCTGCTCTAGACAGTGCATTTGGAAGTATGGAATTCAGTGATGACTTGTACTGTAAGTCTCAGACTTATACTGGGTCCCCTTACCCATATTGGCAACCCACTATACACCGCTGACAGCATCTACAATATTACCCAATCACGGCTCGAATGAGCCATAATCAGTACTAACCTATTAGGGCGTGGATACTTACCATCTAAGAATGAGGTATCAGGGACATTATTAGTGATTATTACTGTGATTATTGGAAACGTGTAAGCGATGCACCAAGAATGCATTTTGTATTCTTTGTATAACTCTATGTAAGCTATCTTCTGAGAAGTTGTACTGTACTACATAGATTGTACTGCCATCATGTGGATTTATGTAACACCACTCTTATTTGTCTGTTATCTTTGTATTTTATGAGGATTTTTTGTATTCACACTTTTTAGCTTACTTTACAAAAAATGTATAACTTTCACACTGTGGAGCCACGTAACTTTTGGCCAATAAGGCCCATTCTGTATATCTGTATATAGGTGTCAGCGTGGCTCAGTTGGTAGCACATCTGCCTCCAGACCAGAAGGTTGTGGGTTTTCATCCCACACCGGGACTGGACTTGCACCTAAACCTCTGGCATCTGAGTGCAGTATTAGGGGGTGCTGTACTGCTGGGGTGTGCCATCCTTCAGATGAGACGTTAAACCGAGGTCCCATCTACCCATCCTGGTGTTGTCCTGATGGGTGTCCAGGTGGAAGAAAAAGAACTCAGGGCACTCTTTGCAGAAGAGTAGGGGAGATTCCTGGTGTCCTGGCCAACATTCCCCTTCCCACAAACTGGTTCATGCAATTGTCCAGGCAGTGTGTGGGTGTTGATGTGTGATATGGCCACCACTGCACATTCAGTCACTTCACTACCAGGCTAGTATTGCTTATGAAACACTTCGGGATACACTGTGTATGAAAAGCGCGATATAAATGCTGATTCTTCTTCATCTAATTTTTGCACGAAGGACAAGCTTCCATGGTGAGTATCATAGATGTGACAGCCAGAATGCAATGCAGAAATGCTGCAGAAGATCACAGAATGCTGCAGTTTACTGCACGGGCCATTGTAAGTCAATAGCAATTAAGCCTCTTTATCATGCAGGATTTTGTAACATGTCATTACTGCAAGTTACTGTGCTTCATCGTGGCTGACTCCACTGTATATAAGTGTAACCCCTTTGTTACACGGGGTTACTAGAATCCCAGTAAGACCTAGTGGTAGGCAGGGAAGGCAGTTTGTGAAACTCCAGTTAAATGGGTTTCACACTGTCTCACTCTATCCTCAGTCACAGCTGAGACTTGAGAGATGACATCAATATAGAACTGTCACAGCTGCATGAGCCACATGGAATCTACAGCTCAGGGAGTGAGTTTAGAACTTTGGGAAATTCAAAGGCATTCTTCTTCAGTTTGTCCTAAAGCAAACAGGAAGGAAGTCAGTCAGTCTTCAGTTTGTTTCAAAGAAGGAAGTGTTCCTGTGTTTACCTTTTTTAAAGTGGTGGAGACCGCTCCCCCGGTCTCAGTGCCCCCCTCCCTCCGGGGGGGAAAGTTCTCTGTGGGTTCCAGGGGCAATCCCCTTCTCCCACTATGGAAGGAAGCTGCCTGGTTTTATTTAGTCTGTTCTTGTATAACAGCAAAGAAAGTGTTACTTCGCCTGTGGGGCACCTGCAACGAATGGGTGAGTGTTTGGCTCCATTTGAAGGGGCAAACAAATTGTTTTCTTCAGTTGGGAAATGAATGTGAACTGCTATTTGGGAGGACTGTGTTTACTAGGACGAACAAATGGAGCAGTCAAACAGTCTAAAGTTTTAAATGGATTTCAAGTAATGCTGTAGAGTGGGTGCTTCAGGTCATCCACCGTTCAATCTACATTTTAAAGTTCTAAAGTTTTCTGTGTGTGTCCAGAGAAATGGCCTGGTATGGGCTGTGGGAGCTGGAGGTGGGAAAAACCCCCATCTTTAGTAGCCAGGTCCACCTCTACGGATTTCCTCTGTGTTTTGCTACTTGCCTCATGCACTTGGCCAGTGATGAGGTGGGTACCCAGACGTGGGTCGCAACTTGAAAATCTCTCTAGGAGTCGCAGACTCTAAGTGGTGTGGGGAGCCACAGGATGGGAAAATTACTCCTTGTTGGATGGGAGTCTCCTTGTTGGATGGGAGTTTGATTGGAAGTAAGAAAACAAATCTCTCTAGGAGTCACAGACTCTAAGTGGTGTGGGGAGCCACAGTTTGGGAGTCTTCTTGTTTGATGGGATGTCTTTCCAAGTAAAGTTTGGGTTCATTCTTCAAGTGGACCGTCAGTCAAGTGGCCGGCAGGGGAGCCGGGCCAGTCGGGCTATGTATCCAAAGCGCATGCAAAGTCCGGGCTGAGTGCCTGGTGGGTCCAAAGCCAGACAACTGTAGTAATGTGTTCATTCCTCAAATGGACCGCTTGGTTAACCTCTAATCTGCACATACAGTAATGTCTCCCTTTGGGGGACCATGCAATGCTTTGTTTATGTTCAGTTAATAAATAAAGCCACACTGAAAGATCCCAATTCTGGTTCTGGACATTACAGTTATTGCTTCCTGTAGTTGGATTTACTTGGGTGCCCCTTGCAGAGTAGCCAAACCTAGGTCCCTTGTGCCAGGTAACCTCATCCTCCCCGAACCCAGGTCCCCCACCAGGTATTGCTGCCAACGCCAACAGCATGCCACCTGTCGTTTTAGTAAAAAGGCAGGGGTGGGGTCCCTTACATAAGATTTTGTATAACGTATTTTCTCCAAGACCGTCTTCATATCCTAGAGTACAGGGAAACTTTGGATCCCAGTGTCTACTTTGGTAAGGCTCTGATTAGGGCATATGTCTGCTTTTGTGTAATAAACAAGTTTAGTACCGCTTATGTCATTTGTCTGTTGTTTCTTCTATTGGTTTATTACCACCAAGAACCTGAGAGGTGAGTCACCCTTTACATTTTGGTGACTGTGTGCAGATGGTCTAAACTAACAGAGATTCCCTACTTAACTGGCATTCTAACAGGTAGTAAGCAGGTGTAGACCCCCATATTGCCTAGCTCATTCTTTTACTCTGTAGCACCCTGCAAAGTCCAGCTTTACACCGGGCAAGTGCGATGCCATCTCGCCTTGCTCTACAGCAGTTTTGAATTGTATGATTGCATGAGTACAGACACCCGACCGTCTTTTGGTTTAACCACTGTGGATCGATACACAGGTGGGGCACCACTGACAGGTTATTTAAGTTTCCCTAATATGTCCAATATCTGCGCAGATCTGAAACTTGATGTCTCTAATTTTCTCACTTCCCATTAAGGCTGGAGTGACTTCACATTGGAAGCGAAATCCTCCGCTAACCCTGTGCTGGGGATTTTTTCAACCCAGTACTTGGAGATGAGGCAAACAGCCAAAAAGCAAATGCTAAAAGGGCTGTTAGTCGTGACTCTTTATGCTGCTCTCGAAGTCTCCGAATCGAGGTTTCATTCCCTTGAACTGCAAACTCCGCTCTAAAAAAAGAGTTGGGCGTGCAGGCAACTAAAATGGTTAGGAAAGAACAGAGACTGGATGAAGAACTTCAGTCTCTGCGCAGTAAGAACAAAACACTTTTGCACTGTGCTGTACAGAATAATGAATGAGAGTTATATATGTTGAGGGAAGTTTGTGATAGGTTAAAGCAGGATAAGAGGCAGATATTGCAAATGAATGATTTGTTGAGTGAAACAAATTACACGTCATGAGATGAGAATGAGGAGTTGCGAGAGGATCTGAAAAGGGTAAGTGGTGGACTGGACAGAAAGCTTAGGGACAACTGCAAACTCAGCGCAACGTATAGAGTTTTACAGAAAGGGATTACAAGAGATGTTGGGCAGAACAATGCAAAAGTTAGTCACAAGAGGTGTAGAGCTAAGATGATGAAACTGCCTCATCAGCGAGTGGTGTCTGCTCACATCAAAGCGATGGGTGGAGTTCACTACACCCCCATTGACATTGTGTCATCAGGTGGTGATGACTCGGATGACGAAACCACCTAAAGTGGCAGCGTCTATCCACATCCTCAAAATGGCGCTTCCCACACACATCACCCACAAGATGGAGTTCCCCTGTGCTATGATAGCATGACCCTATGTCATGAGAAATATGTCGACTTTCATGTATGATGCTAAGATGGCAACCCCCATAACACCAGGGGAGGCCGAAGGTATCCACCTCTGCAGTTCTTAAAAAGGAGGACAGAACAGAGATTGATCAAATGATTGATGCAGCCCTTGCCAGGACCGAGATGACCAAGGAGCAAAAACAAATCTTGTGAGAAAACATTGAACAAATGTTGAGAGATGCTGCTTCTTGTGAATTGATGTTCTGCAGCAGAGGCCGTCCTTCATGGTGTATGCTCCAATCCCTTCCCCAACCTGCATCTAGCAGTTCCCAATAATCCCCTCCTAGCAGCCCACTATGTTCAGCAGATCACTGACAGTATAGGCCACATGGGCCCTAGCGACCTCCTTAGTTATCATTTGGAGAAGGTCTGTTCTAAGTGCAAAATACTTAGTCTCCCAGCGGACTATCGGGTACAGGTTATTCAACTGACTGCAGATCCAGGCCTCTGGGCAAAACTCCCAGAAGCAGTCCACCAAGCTGGGTATGTGACATTTGATGATGTAGCTGCTGAACTCATTGCCGCTCATTCACCAGGCATGGTCAGCATCATGCTGGCCTACCCCATCAAACAGTATGCTAAGGAAAGCCCGTCGTCATACCATCAGTGGTTATGGTTGGCCTACCGCACTGGCAAGCCTCTCTCACAGGAGAGAGCAGATAGGGACCAGACTGGGTACAATCCTTGTACATTCGGAACATGCGTCCAGCAGTACGTGCAAAGTTGAACCTGCGATTTTTTCCCCGAACTGACAAGTTCACTGTCATCCTCATGAGAACGGAACGAGTTTACCAACTTTACCGCTGAGATCTCAATTCCGGCTAGAAAGCCAAGGTGGCTGCAGTACAACCTGTCAGCAAGCCCACAACCCACTATATGGTGGAAGGCAAGGCCCAGGATGGCAAGGCCACACCCTCTGATGAAAAACATCCCTATTGGGGGGGGTCACAACAAGAACAAGAATTGGCAAAAGAACTGGAATAATTCCAACCAAAATGGGAACCAGGGCAAATGGGAATTACCGATCGGGCCCTTCCTACAACCAGGTAGTGGAGGAAAATAAAAACCTCTGCAAAATTATTGGAAAAGTCCAGTCAGTGGCTGAGTCCATTCCAAAACAGGCCATAGCGATACTTGAACCTGCGGTCCTGCCTCAATCAGGCCAAGGAGACACTGGAACTTCCTCTGGCCAGGCTGCAATAGACTAAAACTCCAATCCCCTGTCTATTACTGCCACAACTACCCAAGAGCACCTGTATCACATACAAGTCCTGAAAGAGGCCCAGCGGGACCCCGAAGGCGTACAGTTCCAGGACCCGCCTGAAGATGATAGTTAAGATCAACTATTACAGGTCCCAGTCAGTATTGTAAACAATATTGCCATTGATACAAATGGACGTCCTTGTATGAAGGCCACAGTCGGGGGCCGCCAACATACTGTACTTCTGGATACAGGCGCAGCCATGTCT
Organism: Neoceratodus forsteri; assembly: GCA_016271365.2. NCBI lineage: Eukaryota > Metazoa > Chordata > Ceratodontiformes > Ceratodontidae > Neoceratodus > Neoceratodus forsteri. The sequence continues at coordinate 206,825,697 of JADMNL010000023.1, read as the reverse complement.
GTATTACATGATGAAGACCCATCCTCTTCTTCCTGGTCCACCGGACAGTGGACCAATGCCCAAGGTGTAGATGGTACTACACTGCTCACCTACCGCTCCATTGTGCTTCCTGTGGTATTGGGGACCCTTACCACAGATTTCACTTTTGACCTCATGATATTACGTCATCATCCCAGCATCCTAGGAATTGCACTACATGGCTATGTAGCAGACTTAGCCAGTCGGCTTTTGATCCAAATCAAAGGACAATATCATGCTGTCTTGCTCCCTGATTCTCGTGTTGTGGCTGCTATTCCAGTCAACAACATGGAATATGACATCATAGCTCTATTCCAAACTCATGAGTCCTTCAAGGAACTCTTACCCATTTTGCAGAAGCACCTAGATGTTTTTGCAAAGCACAAAACATGATTGTGGAAGAATTCAAACCAGCATGTGTCCTTTTCCTGCATAAGCCTTGCCATCACTCAGAGAAACTATTCAGTCACTACTTCAACAAGGTGTTAACAGGCCTTGTGTCTCAACCCTTAACTCGTCAATCTGGCCTGTGAAGAAGCCAAACACCTCTGGGAGACTCACTATTGATTGTAGAAAGCTTAATCAAGTCACTCCTAGCTGCTCCCCTACAGTAGCACAAGCACCAGATGTGCTTAAATTGTTAACACCAGACCGTACCTGGTTTAGCACCCTTGGCATCTCCAATGGGTTTCGATCACTTCCTCTTGACCATGAAAACCAATACAAGTTTGCTTTCACCTTTGAGGGCTGTCAGTACACATGGACCTGCCTCCCACAGTGCTTTCACAACAACCCCTCCCTTTTCCATCTACACATGATTGATGCCTTACAGGGTTTCTCTACCCCTCAGTGTCTTCTGCAATATGTGGATAATTTACTCTTAGCCACCACCACTAAGGAGAAGCACTTTGATGTCCTGGATGAACTACTTACTCTCTTGCAGAGAGCCGGCCTCAAGTGCAACCCTGCAAAGGCACAACTTTGCCAGAAAGAGGTTATCTTTCTTGGTCTGCACATCACTGAACAAGGTAGGGGCCCAGCCTGGAACAAGATCTAAGGCCTACAAGATTTGCCACTACACACAAGTATGACCACACTGGCACGTTTCCTGGGAATGGTTAACTATTCCAAGGATTTCATCTGTGACTTTGCACAAAAAGCCACCCCTCTGTATGAGCTCCTTAAGAAAGATGTCCCATGGACATGGGGTCCTGTTCACACCAATGTAGTGACCCTACTAAAACAGTCTTTGGCCTCCGCTCTAGCTTTAGTCAATCCAAACCCAGCACTGCCTTTCCATTTGGAAACTGCTACCTCAGACACTGCCATGTCAGCAGTGCTGGCCCAAAAGGTGAATGGGACTCTCAGACCCATCGCCTTTGCTTCCCAGATGTTCTCACCAGTAGAACTAAAATACAATACATGTGAAAGAAACCTTCTGGCTTCCTACTGGGCTGTGAAGCATTTCTGTACATCACAGGGTACTCACCAATTGTGTTACACACAAATCACACACCCACTAACTTTTTGCTATCAGACAGGGTCAAGGATGTTCTGTGTCCAATACCAGATTAACACATTGGTCTCTTATCTTGCAGGACCATGACATACAGGTACACACTGTCAATATGCCTTCAATCTTGGCCCATGGTCTCCTGTATACAGGGACCCCCCATGACTGTGGACTTCAGACTCTTGACCTGCCTGATCCAGGCCTCTTTCTTCCTCCTACCCCAAAACTCCTAAGTGATACTTCACTGTGTCACATTTTTACTGATGGCTCCACCTCATATCACCAAGGGGAACAGGTAGCTGGATTTGGAATGCTGATTCTCTGTCCTAATGGTAACACTGTCCATACGTCCAAACATTGCAATGTTACATCCTCTCAATACACAGAATTGGCAGCTGTAGCCTGTGCTGTCAAACTTGTACATCATGGCACCACAGGTACTATCATTTTTATAGACTCTTCTGCTGGAGTCTATAGCAATTTACTGTATCATTCAGATCTCCAGCAAGCAATAATAACCTCAGCATACTGAGCTGGAGCTCAGCTACCTTCTGCCAGGTTTTACTATTCTCTGGTTGGGAAGTCAAATTTGGAAGCTAAGGCACTTGTAAAGTGCTCATGTCATTTTTGATAGCTGATAGCTTCTAAATAAAGATTATTGGGTGATAGTGTTGAATATTGGGTATGCCTAGGACCAGGGAAGCAGACGGGGACAACTGTCCCGGGCTCAGGGTGGCCAATAGGGGGGCCTGTAACAGGAGATGTGAGGCTAAGGGGGGGCCCAGTCCTAAAGGTGTGTCCTGGGTCCAGGGATTTCTATTGGTACCCTTGCCTAGGACCTACGCTATTAGCGTAGCGCTCAAGTTACACTAGTTGGTACAGTCGCATTTACTTTATATTAGTTTATTTGGGTTGAGGTTTGTCCCCACACTAACCTGTAAAAAAAAAAAGGGGCTGGTGGGGGGCAAAGCTGCCCCCCCAGCTTAAACTGACAACCAAGTAAGGAAGGTCAACAAAGCAGTGCTGTATTCAGAAAGCTTTTATGGCAAGCTTCCTAGGTGTACCCGATATTCTACACTGTTGCTGATTATTGATTAAAAAGAAACCTGGCAATAGTAGAGAACACCGGAGGAGGCAGTATATCGCAGTGGTTTAAGGCTCTGAGCTACAAACCTGGAGACCAGGGTTTGAATCCCACAGCCCCCACTTGCATACTGTGTGATCCTGAGCAAGTCACTTTACTTCCTTGTGCTCCCAGGTCACACTGTAAACAAGCTTCCAACTTAGTGTGTCTCTCCTGGTAAAAAAAACAAAACTTGTGGAACTGTGTTTCAAAATCGGACACCAGTATGCAAATAGGGTACCCTACAGTAGTTTTGAGATGCATGCTCTGTCAGTTATTGTTTTGTTTGTTTGAGTGGGGGTGTTACCCCCCCGCCCGGTGTATTTTTCAACATTTGGTCCGGGGGGCAAAACCCCCAATTGAACAAACTAAAAAAGTAACTGACTAGGCTTTACCTTGGCAGAGTACACATCATGGCATCATGTTTGTCACTCTGTCTGAGTGGAGGGCTCTGCCCCCACACCCTCTGTGACTTTTTTAACATAGGGGATGTGGGGGGGAGCGGACATTTTACAATACTGATACTATCACTGACACCATCATGCAATCATGTACACTGGTGCAATCAGTCAGATTTGACCTACGCTAATTCCTTACAGAAATGCCGGTAGTCCGGTGTTCTCCACTTCTGCCAAAAATCCCTGGTAGAGTAGCTCATGCACCGTTAAGGAGCTGAGTGTTAACTGGGTAATTTAAGGTTATAGCTGCCAAGATCCACCCATTTACAGTAGTGGCAGTTTTAGACTGCATGTGTGGTGTCATGGTGGCAGTTTATCCACAACAGAGTCATTAGCTGACTGCAACAGAGTTTTCACTTATCTAAGCATTTTTACTGTCAGTACTACTGAGGAGAAATTAGCCAGCAGAGGTAAAACTGACACCTTGTATAGAATCAATCTAGTGTCTTATTGATGCCTTTACAGCTGCAGTCTGATGTTGAGAGATACAGAGTTCTGTCTGATAGAATTTACGTTTTAAGGGCTGCAGTAGCTATCGATAGTGTCCTCCCATATGGGGGGATGAATTTTTTGTGCAAATGCTAGGTATTGGCTGGAAAGGAAGCTGATATGGTATGATCACTACTACACATGGCTGGTGGTTGATAACTTGTATCTAGACAATGCCGGTTGTGCACTATGATATATGTTATGTGTCTGTTCATGCCGGTTGTGCACTGTGATGTGTGTTATGTGTTTGTTAATGCAGGGAGTGTCTGCTTTGTTGATATGTAACAGTGGCCATTGAATGTTTTATTTTTGGTGTTCGATAGTGGAATCGCACTTGATGTTCCAAAACAGGGCCCCACCTATGAAATGAAAGCATGCGGCTTTTTAATGCCCTATTCCAAATAATATTTATTTAGTTTTTGTTAACCGGGTAGGTACACTAGACAGCATAGCTGCCTATTTTCAGGTACAACCTGTGAGATTACAACAAAGCGTATGTAGACAATAGCAGATACAAGAAAAGATCATGGGAACAAGTAGAAGTCAGACATGGTACACTTTTACAAAATTTTCAGCAATTACAGTACATTTGCAGGAATCTATATGTAGTAACAAAACAGGAATATAAGTGCAAATAACTAACAGTCATAAGTCATTTAACTAGTAAGTGTTAGGAGAGAGGAAATAGCAAGATTTCCAGGCAGGTTTGAGAGTAGTAGAGGTAGGAGCCGGTAGACAACTAGGAGGAATCAGTACAGGAGTGGGTGGATAGAGGACAGGAGCAGGGTTCAGAGCTTAGAAGAGCAATACGAAGCTCCTGTTTGAAGCTACATGGAGAAGGAGAGATTCTTAGACTCAGTGGAAAGGAGTTCCATAGTTTAGGGGCCCAGCTAGAGAAAGCAGTCTCCCCCATTTTGGTTTTACAACTTAGTTGGACAAGAAGGGATTTGTCAGCTGATCTCAGTGGGTAGGAAGAGGCCACAGGTTTGAGCAGTAGAGCCAATTTGTCAGGTATCTGGGAGGAGATTATATTCTTTATAAAACAGTAGGAAGTAAACTGATGGATGGCTGAGGGGGTAAACCATCCCAGACTGGAGTATAGTGTGCATCGGTGAATAAGTTTGGGTAAAGACAGGGCAAAATGGCAAATGCTGTTGTAGCAGACACCCCACTTTCGTAGGAGCCCTCCAGTAGTTGCTGGTAAGGCTATTAATCCATATGCCAATTTGGGTATCAGGATTCCCTGTGCAATGGCCATCCTCACCGTGGATGTTAGACTATGTCTCACCTTATATGCCATACCAAGTTGAATATCAACGGGTTTAATGACTGAGGCTAGGTGCAGGTCAAAATCCAAGGTGGGATCAAGGGTTACTGCTAGGTATTTAAAAGAGGTAACTGTGTTAAGGAGAGAGCCATCAAGTGCTCCGATACTTAATGGCTGGGTACAGGACCGAATTTTTGAACCTGAACCGAAGAGCATAGTCACCGTTTTTTTTTTAAGACAAGCTTGTTTTGCAATAGCCAGCTCTGAAAGGTATTGAAGTTACTATTGAGATTCAGGTTGATATCTGAGATGTTTGAGGAGGATGAGTAAAGAACAAGATCGTTGGCATATTATTCCCTAGTCAAGTGCCTCAGTGCAACTTTCAGTGATGCAGCATTCATGCACTTGACAATCCTACTGTTTACTTTTGAATTCCTGAAATAAGACTACCACAATGTTATATTAAATTTGTTTTCAGGGTATTTGCACATCTACTGCAAGATCATTGTCATGAAACTCACTATTTCTGATTCAAATAAATAATTGAAGATTACATTAGCAGTTGGTTACTTGTGAGTCTGATAACAGCTTGTGCTGGATCTTGTTGGTTTTGACCTGAAGAAACCTTTTCCTTCCAGCTGTGTTTCTAAGGCAGTTATGTACCAATCTCAGTACATTAAAATAAATAAAAAATAACTCTGACACTTGTGTGTTATTACATTTTCAAGGGGTCTCCCACAAGTTTACCCAGTTCCATAGATGGCAACATTAAGGACTGTAAGTCAGTCTTGTCATTAAAACTTCTCTCATTATGTATTTGAGAATACAGTACTCACTGTACCATCTCTAGAGTTTGACAAATGATGTATGCCTCCTTTACATTTAAAGGACTATAGAACATTACCAGTTTTGAAGTTCAACTGCTTTATTTTCTCATTTGCTGCGATATAGTCTTTATTTTGTATTTAAAGTGAGAGTATGATTCAAATTTTTCCAGTTTTGTACTTTAATGCCCATTTCCCTGTGGAGGCATGGTCAATCTGTACCAGAATTACAAATGTTACTAGTGTCCAGTAAGGGAGGGAAGGGATCGTAACTGTGGCTGAACCACTGACCAGCTGATCTGTTTTCATGTTCCTGTCTGCCTGTTCTGCAGTGGCTTTAATTTTTTATCAAAGGTTGCTTAATTAAAAACATTTTGAAAATGATCCCCATAGACTTGTATGGGGTACACCTTCGCGCTACCCCTGGATACATGTCACAAAATGTGAGAGTGCATGGGGCAGAGCAGGCAGACAGGGAAGTGGAAAGGGATCAGCTGGCCAGTGACTCAGGCACAGTTATGATCCCTTCCCTTCATTACTGGACATTACACATAAACATAGAATTTGACGGCAGATAAGGACCACTTGGACCACCTAGTCTGCCCAATTCCCTACCTAAGTGATAAGCTGCAGATCCTAGTTAACCAACAGCCTACTTCCTCCTACCCCCACTAGAATTGCCCTATACTGTATCTGTCTGATGCATTCTTGAATTCCCCCACTGTTTTTGACTCCATGACCTCCTCAGAAAGGCTGTTCCAAGCATCCACAACCCTCTCCATGAAAAAATACTTCCTCACATTACCTCTGAGCCATCCCCCTCTATCTTCAGATTGTGCCCCCTTGTTCTTGCACATCTCTTTTTCTGAAAGATATTACCCTCTTAGATTTTGTTGATTCCCTTGAGGTACTTGAAAGTTTCTATCATGTCCCCCCTCTCCCTCCTTTCTTCGAGGGTATAAATATTAAGCTCCTTTAGTCTCTCTTTGTATGTCTTCTGGTGCAGACCCTGCACCATTTTGGTTGCCCTCATCTGGACAGCCTCCACCCTGTCTAAGTCTTTGCAGAGGTGGTATCTCCAGAACGGAATGCAGTACTTTAGATGGGGTCTCACTAACTGTCTGTACAGAGGGATAACAACTTCCTGTTTTCTACTGGTGCTGCCTCTACCTATGCATCCCAGTATCCCCCCCAGCCCTCCTTACTGCCTTCTCACATTGCTTGCCCAACTTTAGGTCATCTGTTATAACTACCCCCAGGTCCCTTTCCATTTTTGTTGTTGTTAGTATCTCACCCCCCATTGTGTACTCTTCCCCTGGGTTTTTGTTTCCCAGGTGCATTAGTTTGCACTTCTTTGCATTGACTCTAAGCTGCCATACATTTGTCTATTTCTCCAACCATGCCAAGTGCCATCTCGTCCTTTCCACCCCACCTTGTGTATCAACCCTGTTGCAGACCTTTGTATCGTCTGCAAAAAGACATACTTTTCCTTCCAGATCCTCTGCAATGTCACTTATAAAGACATTAAAGAGGACTGGTCCCAGTACTGTACCCTGCTGTACCCCACTAAGTAACTTTACTTTTTTCACTGTAGACTCCGTTTACTATTACCCTCTGCCTCCTGTTTTCTAGTCAATTTTTTAGCCAGGCAACCACCTTGGGGCCCACTCCCAGGCTGGCTAACTTGTATATTAATCTTGTATGTGGGACTGTGTCAAATGTCTTGCTAAAATCTAGGTAGACCATGTCCACGGCCCATCCCTGGTCACCCAGTCAAAGAAATCTATTAGATCCGACTGACATGACCTTCCCACTGTGAATCCATGCTGCCTTGGGTCCTGTGCCCCGCTGGCCTCTAGGTACACAACAGTTCTTTCCTTCAGAAGTGATTCCATCATTTTCACTGCCGCTGAGGTCAAACTAACTGGTCTGTAGTTTCCTGCCTCTGTCCTGCTCCCACATCTGCTCTCCTTTAGAACTGGCTGTCTTTTCCTAAGTTTGGGCCTTAGCTATTTTGACTGCCTTCCCTGCCTGCTTCTGCTTTAACTGATATAGTTCTCTGTCCTGCTTCTTCTGTGTTTCCTTATGTTTCCTGAATGCCATCCTTTTCTCCTTAACCTTCCCTTCCACCTCTTTTGAGAACCATAGTGGCTTTTTCTTTCATTTTTTTGTTGATTTGCTTTACACAAAGGTATGTTGCCCCTGTGATGGCAGTTTCGATTTTCCTCATTGTTTCTCCACCCCCCCCTTCTTGCCTATTTGCTAGTACTTTTCTGAGGCACTCTCCTGTTTTGCCATAGTCAGCCCTCCTAAAGCCCAACACTCTTGCTTTTGTAAGACTTGACTATACAGTTGTGTTTATTGTGAACCACACTGTTTGGTGGTTGCTAGTTCCCAGATGGCTACCCACTTCTGAATCTGAGATCCGCTCTCCATCCCCATTTGAGAGTACCAGGTCTAAGAGTGCTCCCTCCCTCCTGAGTTCTAACACTAGCTGTCTGAGGCATGCCCCCTGTAGGGCACCGAGAATGACCCTGCTCTTGGGTGTGGCTGCAGTAACTATTACTAACTTTTGTAATTCTGGCATAGATTGACTATCACCCCCACAGGTAAATGGGCTCTGAAGCCCAACAAGGTATGTCACACATTTCCTTTGAGGTTTTTGCTCACCATGCTTGCTTCTTTTTGGTGCCTCTCCATTCAAGAAGGTCTTGGGGGACTCGAGCAGCTGAGTTGTTACATAGTGTAGTGCCCTAAAGTGGTGCCACAAAAGGATTGTCCTCTTCCTTGGCAGTCATGGATGTGTGATGGTGAAAGGGGTTCCAAGGTATAGAGTGACAGAGCCAGTGGCATCTTCTAGGTGCCCCCCCCCACACACACACACACTTTGCCTTGGCAAGGTAGTAAGGCAGGGCAGGATAAAGCATATATACTATTAATTTTGTCAGCAAAGAGAATGGGGGGATGGTTTGCTAGTTTAAGAGCTGTTATGGAGTGTGTGTGTGTGTGTGTAGAAGATGGAATGATTGGCTCTGCTCAGGGAAATCAGCATACGATAGAATACCTCACAATGTAGGATTTGTTATAAAAAAATAAATAGTAACGTATGTGAACTGGATAATAAAATGGGTCTTCAGAGATCCCAAAAAATATTACATAAAGAACAGACAGATTATTTCCATGGAGCCAGGTGTGATGCAGTTCTTAGCAGAAGTGTATAGTGCCTTGTATTTTTTTTACCTTGTGAGACACACTAAGCTGAAAGCTTGTTTACAGGTGCAATCTGGGGAGCACAAAGAAGTTAAGTGACTTGCTCAGAGTCACACAGTATGCAAGTGGGAGCTATGGGATTCAAACCCAAGTCTCCAGGTTTGCAGCTCAGAGCCTTAAACCACTGCACTGTACTGCCTCCAAATAGTATGTTCAAAATAAGCTCTAAAATGCACCACAGAGCACCTGACGGCCCCCAGACCCACGGCTTTCATATAAACTATTTGCTACAGCGAAATCAGTAAATCTCCAGCAAAATTACTAAAATAATCCAGCAAAACTTCAGAGCTCCCTTGGAAGGTATGTCAGAGCCATACCACATATTCAACGACCGACCCGACACCCTTGCCAAGGAGGGTGCTCAAGGGGGGCACATGGGACATGGCTCATCCAGTTGCTCTTGCAGCAATACACATACAGCTGCAAAGAACGGGAAGACTGAAACCTTTGTGCCATTGCATCTATCCACAGCACAAAAAGCTGATCCTCAGCTGAAAGAAATATTCAGATTCCTAGACAAAGGGACTGACCAGGAATTGCCAACTAATAATCCCTACAAGAGGCATACAGAAAAACTGCATCTATCACATGATAACAAATTGGTATGGTACCAGCCTGACAACCTAAACTACAGGTTGTGGGTGCTCCCCACATCACTGGGACCTGAGTTTATTCATCAGGTTCATGACACCCCGACTGATGGACATCAGAGCGTGGACAACACAGTCAAAAGACTGAAAACTGTGGGTTGGTGGCCCGGTCTTACTAAAGATGTTAGGCACTACATTAACAATTGTCTGATCTGTACACAAAACAATCCAATCCCAACCAAAAGAAATGCTAAATTACTTCTCCAGAGACAATCTGGCCCTTGGCATGCATGCAATTCAAATTGATTATACTGGACCATTGACTAATACCAGCAAGAATAACAAATATGCCCTTGTGATCACCAATCTATTCTTTAAATGGGTTGAGGCTTTTACCACCCCCAAAAGCACAGCAAAGGCAACCTCAAAGATCCTGGTAGAACAATTGTTTTCCAGGTGGGCCTACCTCTCAAGGTAGCCTCTGATCAAGGAACCAGCTTTGCAAGTGAGTTGATGCAAGAAACACTCAAACTTGGGATACACCAGAAGTTTCACATCCCCTACCACCCTCAATCTTCAGGTCAGGTTGAAAGAGCCAACAGATGGATAAAACTCATGTTATCCAAATTCATTGAGAACAGTCCCAATAACTGGGATTCTGTTTTGCCTTTACTCCTGTGGCAATTAGGGGTACTTCTGCTGCCACCACCCAGTGTACACCCTTTGAGGTTATGACTGGAAGAACCATGAGATTTCCTGAACACCTACTGATTGATCTGAACACAGCCACTGCAGATAGAATGTCTGTAGGCACTTATGTTGCTAAACTCAGAAATGACATTGTCAAGACCCACTTGTATGCAGCACACCACATGGGTAAGGCCCAACAACGTTCTAAACTTCACTTTGACAAACACACACAAGAAGTGGACTAGCAAGTTGGAGACCAGGTAATGGTACTCACAATTGCGCACCCTACACATTCCTTTGCCAACAAATGGGAAGGACCCTACCCCATGATCAACAAACTCAGTCCAGCTGTCTACCAAGTTAGACTCATACATACGAAAAAACCTACTGATAAATGGTTACATGCTAATCAGCTTAGGCTATATAAAGGAGAATAATTACTTTTCCTAACCCCATTGGGCAGAATAGTACCTACTGACATTTTCTTTCTTCCTTACAGGTACACCCACACGATGGATAGCTTGCTTTTGTTCCTCCTTGCAGGAATACTTCCCGTTGTCCATTCCAAGGATATGACTACAATATTCGATACCAACAAACATCTAAGGTGACTCCTTTCACTTCTCCAGTCTGCAGAAGGGCTTTACCTCACACCACACAACAAACCTACCACATCCCAGAAGGAGTCAGAATAAATGTTCCCAAAAAACTAGTCACTGTTCAGGAAGACACAGATGCCTACCTGAATGCCATGGTTGTGGCACCAGACAAATCCTCACTCCAAATTGAATGGCAAACTGACAGTAATGGACAACAAATTCCTATGGTCTGCCTCTCCAAAGGCACTTTCCACGGCTGGCTCAATACTAGAATTGCCCCTAATGGCACACTGTCTATCAGACAAACTAATTACAAACATACTGGTTTATACAACCTCACTGCTCTGATCAATCCCACCATTTGTGATCCTTACCCAGAAGACTCTGCTAGACACTTTTGCACATGACACTACATGGCTACTGCAGCTGTGTTTTTATCAGTGGATCCCCCTACTGAAGCAGAACTCACTGACTGCCCCATACAGGAGCCAGGACCAGCTAATGGTCTGGCTGCCACATTACATAACTAGGGATGTAAGTTTATTATGGATGAGGTTTTAATGACTCATTGTTTGTTCATGAAATCATTAGTAAACAGTAGTAAATGTTGTGGCATTGTCATCATTGCTACATTCTGATGACACTGGTGAAAGTCATGGAAGTCCTGAATAAAGATCAAACATCATGGAATCAATGACGTGTATGACTGCCATGACAAACTTACATCCCTACACATAACATATCATCTTTTAAAGGTGTTCTTCTAAAATTATTATCTGAAGCTGAATGTCGATGTTTTAATTGATTTTGTATTTTGTGTTACACATTCTTTTGTGATCATGTATGTATGTATTGTATTATGTATTTTGTATGTGTTTGTAACTGGTAACCAGTGAAAATTGGCAAATTTTGCTCAATGGTTATTCAGTTTAAAAATAAACAAACAAACAAACTTCCAGGTACACTTGTCAATAATGTGCAGTTCATGCAACATCCCTGTTATCTTTAACCTTATACATTGGAACATGGCTGAATCCGGCATGTGCTCTAAAACAAACACATCTAAGTTTCATAGTACCGTGTTACTAGACATTCTTGCAGTATACCAGACACATACACAAGACCCAGTAGCTGGGCCACATACTACTGAACACTTAGGTGTATTTCAACCAAGACTTAACCCCAACAATCAGAATAAGAAATGCACTAGGCATGCCACTGCTGATATTATGGGCGCCACTGGCACCATATGCAGACTCTTTGGAACTGGCATGTCCACCTGGAACAGGGCAGATCTTGCGGCCATTAAAAGCCAAACAGTAAACTTCCAAACTGGCATGAAAAATTATGTTTTACCCCCTTTACTGCATGGTGTAGATGGGCTTAGTCAGGAAGAGAGATATACCGTGTATAACATGCACGATATTGCCAAGAGTTTCAATGACACTAGGAATAAAATCAATGAACTTGTGTTCCAAAATAACAAGGAAGCAGACAGGCAATATATTGCCAGGCAACTTTTAAGTTCTGCCTATGGGTTTTATGTTATAACTACTATGAACAATCTCTTCCGGGATTTGGAATCAGGACGCATTCCAGATTTCATTCATGACATATTATCCAAATGGCACTGTCCATATTGTAGAGCTATTTCATATATTAGGCTATGCATGTCTAGGTCTGTTTCTATTCCATTATCAACTGCTAGAAATCTAGGCTATGTCACATGTCATCCCAACCAGGGCTCCTGTTATTCCACTCATCAATGTACTATTTATGACACCATGTTTGCAGCGTTTACTATCTCACTGCCACGTTTTGATCCGCAAACTGCTATCTTCGTCAAGCTGGCCTCCATCCACTCCATTGGACATCTCGACGATGACATCTTCAGAGAGAGAGACTCAACCTCCCACCTCTGCTAGTCTTTCATCCCACCCTGGAAGCCTAGGTGGCACCTCATACTGACTGTTGTGCCAAAAAGGATTACTGCTATCTTTGTCGCTGTGACGTGTTTGATGTCATCAAGCCTGTTTGCGCCTACTCACCAGAAAGCATTGATTGATCCTTTACTTTGGACTCTGACCTTTCTTTGAATGGAATTCTTAACCCTAGAGCAACACCATCTCCTTCTTCACCAGTTGGCAATACTGGACGTCTCTACAAGGACTACACGGAGAAAGTTCATCGCGTCACCACAAGGCTGATGAATCAATCTTTCACCTGTCCAATTTGACTGCATAAATGGTGGATCCCAACAGTGAGAGTGTCATACAATTCTGATGGCCAATATTGCATCATTACTAATCATAAATCTTTCTCTTATGGTTCAAAAACTTGTGACATTGTATGACCTAACTTTTGTTTTATTACTCATCAAACAACTGTTATTGGTCATATCGCTATTACTCCTGTTCCCATCCAGGAACCAGATATCATTGATACTGACCCTGAATATTTGCTTGCACTGTCTCAGTATTTACCCATATTTAACGTCCACATAGACCCTTTGAACTTGGCACTTAAAACACTTTTAAATTGAAAGGAAACCCATCTCATCTACATCAGCAATAATATCTCCAAAGCTGGAGATGCTCTCAATATTCTTATCCATGATGGTGATTTAAGCATCACACTCTCCAATACCTGGTTAGAATTAACTTTCAAAGGTTTTGTGATTATACAAATATTTTTGATATTCTTTATGATACTAACACTTTGCTGTCTGAGGCATACTCTAAAACAACACCGTGAACAATTACAATTCCTTTACAAGGCTCATGCCTCGGGTCTATAAACGATGCTATACCCACTACTTATCCATTCGTGTTGCCTTTTCAGTAAGACAACAAGGGGGGGATGTTACGCTTGGTCCCCTTCCCACCCATACTGGCAACCCACAATACATCGCTGACAGCATCTACAATATTACCCAATCGTGGCTCCAATGAGCCATAATCAATACTAACCTATTAGGGCGTGGATACTTACCATCTAAAAGTAAGGTATCAGGGACATTATTAGTGATTATTACTGTGATTATTGGAAATGTACAAGTGATGCACCAAGAATGCATTTTGTATTCTTTGTATACCTCTATGTAAGTTATCTTCTGGGAAGTTGTACTGTACTACACAGATTGCACTGCCATCATGCAGATTTATGTAGCACCGCACTTATTTGTCTGTTATCTCTGTATTTTGTGAGGATTCTTTGTATTCACACTTTTTAGCTGACTTTATGAAAAATGTGTAACTTTCTCACTGTGGAGCCACCTAACATTTGGCCAGTAGGGCCCATTTTGTGTATCTAATTTATGCACGAAGGACAAGTTTCCATGGTGATTATCATGCTATATAAGCTTCTGTATAATGTATTTTCTCTGAGACCATCTTCATATCCTGGGGTACAGGAAAACTTTGGCTCCCAGTGTTTACTTTGGTAAGGCTCTGATTAGGGCATATGTCTGCTTTATTACTGCTTATGTCATTTGTCTGTTGTATCGTCTGTTGGTTTATTACCACCAAGAACTTGAGAGGTGATACACCCTGTAACAAGACCAAACAGCACCGGAGGGAACCCCTTTCCACTTACCTACACAAACTTGAGAGGGCTTTACAGAAAGTGTACTGCAGAGGTGAGATAGAGTCCAAAGACCTGCATAAGGTGTGACTAGAACAAGTGTTGAAGTCTGCCCATTTTTCAGAGTTACTGTTATTAAAACTTTGCTTAAGAGACTGGTTGATCCCCACTCCCACTGAGTCCTGCTGCGAGAGGTTAGAGAGGCCGAGGAACAAGATGAACAGTGGAGGCCCCAGCCTGGTGCCAGTGCCCATGTGTCAGACAGTGGGGACTCTCTGGACGTCACAGGGCTCCAGAGACTGATTCAAGAAATGAAAAGTGTGATAGTCCGACCTGGCATGACCAGCCCAACTCCCGGGGAGTTTGAGCCATTAATCTCCATCATGCCTGTATCAAGTAGTGTTGTGCCAACTGCCTTGAGCACTGGAGTGTGAGCCTCTAATGGAGTCTCACTGGAGGAAGTCCATACTCAACTGACTGAGCTAAAGAAAATGGTGAGAGAGTCCACGAACTGCCAAGCCCTACAAATTGCCTAGGACCCTTGCCAGGGGGGGTCCCATGGAACTCCCCAGCTGGGACCCCTCAACAGTCATCACATAGAAGTGATGTTTATTGCTACTGCTTTAGGGAGTATGGGCATATCCAACATCAGTGTCAGTCAGAAAGCAACTTTCAGAGGGTCGCAGACAGAATAATCTGAGAGAACTTAGCCACAAGCACCACCAGACCTTTAAACTTCAGTGGGCCCCAGTAGAGGTGTGCTCTGATGCCCTGGGAACAAGTTACTCACCAACAATGACTGCTAAATCTACTGTCTGTAGCAAAGCCAAAGCTTAAAATACTAAAGCCTAATTGTCAAAGAACTTGGATGAGATTGTGGGTCGTACTGCAGAGGTGGAAGCTTGAAAAGATGGACAGCCCACCCGAGTGCTCCTGGATAGTGGCTCCCAAGTCACTGCAGTGTTCAAAGACTATTATAAGTATCTTACTTACAAAAAGTTGGAGCCTTTGGACAGCTTGAACATGTGGGGTCTCAGTGAAGCTTCATACCCCCATCTGGGCCTGATTCATATCTGGATCTCCTTCCCAGCAAACACTGCTGGAACTCCTACTGCTGTGGAAATGTGTGCCTTTGTGTGCCCATGGACAAATACATACAAAGGGACCCCAATTACTGTAGGAATGCCCATATGTTCTACTGCTTAGGTCAGTTGTGCAAACAGTTTTAGGCCCAACATCAAAAAGCTTCTGTGTCCCTCCATGGACTTGACAGACAAGCTTACATTTGTGAAGCCACTGTCCTACCTGAGGATGAGCCTGTCATAGATGCATAGCTACCTAGAATGTGTCAGCAGATGGGGACTGGTGATCCATGTAGTCTGTCCATGTTTTGGATTACCCTGTTTGGTGCCAAGACTAATATGAAGTGGTATTAACCCCCCCAAAGCTGAGTGTGCCAGCAAGGGAGTAGGTCACCTCAAGGAATCCTGCCACAATCAGCTGCTGATGTTGGATGGCCTAGAGGAAACTGGTTTGCCAGAAGGTCTTGAAATCAAACCTAGTATACTGCTAGTTAAAGCTCATGCCTATGTCAGACAAGTAACAGTTCATGTGACGAATGTCACTGAATGACCAGTGACCATCTGAAGAGGGCGTACCCTTGCCACGGTCTATTGTGCTGATCTGGCACACCAGAAAAGAGACAACCCTGCTCCAGGACAATTAGACCCTTTATTGTTTGAATCTGGAGACTCCTCTTTGCCCACAGAGTGGCAGAGTGGAATTCAAAAGAAGTTGTCACAGTGAAAAGAAGTTTTCTCCCTGAAGGAATGGGATGTTGGGTGTGCCAAGAGGTAGACACCACATTCAGGTCACAAATGAGGAGCCTTTTCAGGAAGGGAAAGAGACGACTGGCCACGGCTGACAGAGATGATGTCTGGAAGCCCTTGCAGGGGATGCTTGCCGTAGGCATCATTCATGAATCTAGGAGCCCCTGTGTAGCTGTCAGAAAGAAGAGTGGTGCTGTCAGAACTTGTGTGGACTACCAGACTCTAAACAGAAGAACTGTACTTGACCAATACACTATGCCACGAGTTCAAGATGCCCTAGATTGAATGAAAGTCAATGGTTCAGTGTGACAGATATGAGATCTGACTACTATTAAAACCCCACAGTCGAGCACGATCAAGAAAAGACTGTATTCATCTGCCCTATGGGGTTCTATGAGTTCCTCCAAATGCTGAAAGGGATCTCGGGCACCAGTCACCTTCCAGCAACTGATGGAGAGAGCAGTGGGGGACATGAACCTGTTGGAATGCCTAGTGTACCAGGATGACATTATCATATTTGGGAAAACCTTGGAAGAACATGAAGCCCAGCTGTTCAAATTGCTCAGTAGACTGGAAGAGTCCCCAAGCTGTCCATTGACAAGTGCTAGATCTTCATAACCTTGGTCAAGTATGTGGGTCACAATGTGTCCCAAGATTTCAAGATGTAATCTGGTTCAAGGTCAGTTGGCATTCATCTGTATCCCCCTCCCCCGGGTTGTGCCTGAAAATAGGCAGGATTTGTCTAGTGTACTTACCCGGTCAATAAAAGCTAAATACAAAAAAAAAAAAAAAAAATCTGTACCAGTACCAACTATGTTCAGGCAGTCACAGTCATGCCAAAACCCACCCAGATGAGAGAACTGCAGAGTTTCTTGGGCTTCTTCTGCTATTACCGTGGGTTCTTTAAAGACTACACAAAGATTGTCAAGCCTCTGCAGGATCTGATCCAAGGGCATCCCCCTGCCAACCAGAAAAACAAGCTGGTGCCACATTCCACTCCTGAAAAGATTTACTACAGAATTCATGAACCGTTTGACCCCAGATGAACTGAAACTTATGATGAAGCATGTGAAGAGATAATCAGATAGTTGATCAATACCACTGTGTTGGTCTTTGCAGACCCCAGCAAGCCATATGTGTTGCACACAGATGCCAGTCTCAGTAGTTTGGGAGCAATGTTATAACAAAAACACTCACAAGGACTCCGGCCAATAGCTTATGGCAGTCACAGTTTATTGCAATCAGAAAGAAATTATCTGGTCCACAAGCTGGAGCTTTTAGGACTCAAATGGACAACTATACCTGTATGGGGCCCATACCACAGTCTGCATTGATAACAGCCCCCTCAACTATGTGCAAACAACAGCAGTATTGGACACTGCAGGCCATTACAGGTTGTCAGCCCTCTCAACATATGATTGCTGCGTTGACATACGATTACTGTGATTATCGTCGCAAAAAAGCAACATTGACGCTGACATGCTATTCAGAAGACCCCACCCAGAGGTGCCAGGGCTAGAATGAACCTGAATCCCAGAGACTGCCATTTAAGCTTTGTGCAAAAGATATGACCTAGAAGAATTGCCAAACTCCATTGAATCACCTTGCCTGGTGGGCAGCCTGGGTGCCCTGTCAGACTGAATACCTGTGGCCTAATGCAATGTCATGTTCCTCAGTAAACCCACGTTGCCACAAATGAGTCCTCAAGACTGGAGAAAAGAACAAATGGAGGACCCTGCAATCCAAGATATTGTCCACCCTCTCCAATGAGGGGGACACCCAGAATTAATCAAAATGAATCATCCCAACACCTCCCTGCTACTGAGACAGTGGAACAAATTGAAAATATATGATGTGATTTACAGAGAGCCACAGAACAATGATGGTCCAAGTCTAAAACAGTTGTTAGTGCCAGTAAAATTCAGAAAAGTAGCTCTCAAAGCACTGCATGATGAGTTGGGACATTTGGGGGTAGACTGAACGTTGGACCAAGTTAGAAGGTGGTTCTACTGGCCCCGGATGAGTACAGAGGTGGAGAACTATTGCAAACAGTGTATGAGGTACATCCAGCAGAAAATGCTGCCCACCCGAGCAGCCCATTTGGTGAACATTACCACACATGCTCTGATGGACTTAGTTTGCATTGACTTTTTGAGTTTGAAACTGGACAAAAAGAATATTGCCAACATCCTGGTGGTGACAGACCACTGCTCTCGGTATGCCCAACCCATTCCTGCAAAAGACCACAACTGCAACTAAGATTCTGGTTGAAAAGTACTTTGTTCACTATGGACTGCCAAACAGAATTAATTCCGACCAGGGTCAGGATTTTGAAATTCGGCTGATCAAAGAGTGTTGTCTATCTGGGGAACTGGGAAGTCCCAAACCACTCTCTACCATCCTCAAGGCGACTCACAACCCAAAAGATTCAATAGAACATTGCTAAATATGTTGGGCACATTAGACTCTCGCAAAAAAATCAGACTGCAGTCAACAAGTGAGCATACTCTTCCATGCATACAATTACACTCGCAATGATACTACAAGGAAATCCCAGTGTCTCCTCATGTTCAGAAGGGAGGCCAGGCCTCCTCCAGTACATCGTGTATTTGGAGTGTCATCTGATGGGGATAGAGAGTTACACTAAATATGTTCAAAAACTAAAGCAGCAGTTGGACGATGCCTATAGGCTGGCTGCAGAATTGCCTAACAAGACAAACCTGGCAAACAAAACCTGATATGATAAACTGATAAATGATAAACAAAGCTCACAAATTACTCCTTTGGAGACAGGGTCTTGGTTTAGAACTTGGGATTACTTGGACAGCATAAAATTGCAGATCGGTGGGACAACATCCTCTTTGTAGTCACAGAAAAACTTGTGGACTTGCCAGTGTACACAGTTTTCTCAGGAGGGGATCATCGGAGAAGTAAGACTTTGCACCACAACCATTTGCTCCCAATTGGACAATTAGATATGCCAGATCTTGGAAATGGTTCAGTATTCCCCCAGAGAACCAGGGGTTCTCATGGACACGAAAGCAAAATTAGTCAATCTGTCCCCCACCTAGATAACTGTCCACTCAAGCCTTCTGAAAGACCTTTGTTTGAACCAGCACCCAATGCAACAGATTCATCTGATGAAGAAGACCTTGTTAGGTATTGTTCCACTGTGGACATTCCTCATCTGTTAAATGCTTCTGATGATTGGCGGATGCCAAATACTCCACCCACACATTTAAACCCAAATGCAGAGCCTTTTGAACCCCCATTTGAACTAGAGCACGTGGAAGATCCTGTAGAATCTTATCAAGAGCCAGACATAGTACTTGTACCAGCTCATTCTAAAGAACCTCATTTGTCACCCAGAGAGGAGAGATGTATACCTTCAGTTGTCTGGGAACCAGAAGAAGTCCCATTGCGACATTCAGAATGCCTTATAACAGCCTGTTTGAAGCTCTGTTATGACATCCCTGGTGCCGCCACTGACTAGCCTCTTTATGTGATACATCCTGGAATCTATATCACGCCCCAGTCCCTGCCCCTTATTGGGTTCGATAGCCCAAGGGTGTAATATGGGGATGCAGAGTACTGGAGATGTTGGTCAGATAGGAACTAGTTGTCTATAGAGAAATATCTGCACAAAACAGTTGTTAATTCTGAACTATGGAGCCTGTGAATGGCCTAGGTAAGAAGCCTTTGTCTAAGTAGAAATGTTAGTTGTTGATGCTGTTGTTGCCTGTTTTGTGTTTTTTCAGACAAGCACTGGATGGGACTCATGGAATTGCAGGAACAATTTGTGATCCAGGGAAGGAGTGTAACCCCCTCCTCAGAATTGGTTTCCCTGGGCTGCTGCTGCCTTCCTGAGGTTACGAGCCTGAGCTGTTGGTGCTGCAGCATGTGTCTCTCTCTCTCTCACTCACTCAACCACATGTGTGGTGCAGCGAGTGAGAGTCTGCTGCAGCACGACTGTGCCACCTCCTTTGCCTTCTTGTGGCTGTGGCTGCATTTCTTCGCTCTGTCCCTTGAATCTGGCAGTAGGGACTACGATACAGAGACCAGGACTGCGGTTCCTCTTCGGTACCGCCAGCACCCGCCACAAGAAAGTTTTTACAAGAGCAGGAACACATGCTACAGGGGCTTCTCCCTAGTGCTCCCAGCTCCATAGACCCTGCCAGCAGACTCAATGCTCACCCAGACACCACTGATCAATCGGATAGCAGCCCAGGAGGGTTGCAACAGAACTGTGGGGGGTCAATACACTTATAGGGACAGCAGACCAATAAAACTGAAAGACCTTGGAGTTCAGGGTTGCTGAAGGAACATGGGCGCAGCCATCTTTCTGCCCCCTGATCTTGCAGACTAACCAATTGGGGCTAGGAGGCTCTGCTAGCAGCAGCTATGTATTTTCGAGAGGATGACGTAATCAGATCCTCCCACATGGACTGGTGGGATTTGAGAGCCAGTCATAGGGCAGGACAGGGCAAGAGGAGTGGTGGACAGCCCTGCTTGTCCAGTGAGACACTGAATGGAGGGAAAAAGGTTTCTGGGCTCTCAAGGAGTTGGGGGCAGTCTGAGAGGGACACTGAGGTGTTCAGACCTGCTGCTGGTGAGATCAAGTAAGAGGCCTAGCCAGGCGAAACATCATGTGAGCCCTATCCAGGGTTCACTTAGAAGATCCTTTGAGAATGTTTCTCTGGGTTTACTCTATTCAGAAACTGCTCCAGACAAGCCCCTGTGGGTGGAAATTGTGGAGAGTGTGAGCCTGTGGGCCACTGCTCTATATTGAAGTTGCTGAGCTGCACTGAGTGGAAACAGAAACCTGCAATCATATCCAGGTTCCTCTGGAGCTAGGTAAGGGGTCTGCTAGCCCTTATCTAGTGGGGGTGGATCAGGGAACAGGGAGCCACAGGGAGCATGCTCTGAGTTTGTGAGTACTCTCAATCTGGAGGGGAGTCAGCTCTGGGTGCCTTGGGAACTGAGAAGCTGCTGCATAGTTCTCCTGTATCCTGAGAGTTAAACCAGAAGGGCTGTATCCTAGAGTTGAGCCAGAAGGGCTGTGCTGCGACGAACAGCTGAGAGACTCCAAAAGTTATTTCCAGGTCACTGTAGCCTATCCCGATTGTTGCCTGACTTATGTCTGTGTGCTGTTCCCTGCCCTGACTGAGCGGCTGCATCCGTGGGTCACATGAGTGCTGGCATTGCTGGCAGGGTTTTTGTACTTTTCTCACTTTAAAGTTTGGTTTTCAAGCTTTCTCTTTTGGAATTTCAAGTTCTTTGAGTCGTGGTAGCACACTATGGCCTGTTGGGGGTTAAATTGCAAGCTTGCTAAATTTCATGAAGTACACCAAAGAAATAACCTGGACAATGTAGCTACTAGGCCTGCACTGGGATTCTAGTGTAACTCCTGGGTACCCACAGTCATTTGGTTATTTGTGTCATACTTGAAACTTTAGTGCTGGCCCAGTGGTGCTGAGGGTTGAGGCGCTGGTTGCCACACCTTGCGCCACACCGGTGACCTGGGTTTGGGCTCGAGCTTGGGTTGGTGGAGGTCAGCTGGGAGGGAGAATGATCGAGCATCCCAGGGACTGCGCTGCTTCTCTGGGGAGGGTGGGAGGGACTAACCATGGCTCCGCTGGCTCCTGGGTGCATACAATTTAAAAATGTGTAGAAGCAGGACACGAAGGTCCCTAGCTATACAAGGATTCCTGTATTTTACAGGTATTTGGAACCATCTGCAGGGAAATCCTTCCCATAGACTTGCATTGGTTATACAGAAAACTAGACCCCCTCGGCTTCTATATGAAATGGGAATGACTGTAATCTACGGGGAAATCGCCCTGGAGTTCCAGGGAAAATGTCAGATCAATCTGGGAGCACTGGGACACCACTGGAAATCAGATACTGTATCTCATCTAGTCTCCCTTGGGTAAAAAAAAAATATATAGTAAACATGTGTACAAGCAGGACCCGGTACAAGAGCAGTGCAAGCAGGGAACGAACATTCAGAGCACTGGCAGTTTTTTATTTATTTGCAGACTGTAAGTTAGAAAGCAGCCCTTGCTTGAATGGTGCCTTGTGCCTTTAAGAACCCCAGACAGGAGCAGAGGCGGCGCCACTGCAGCGCAGAACTTCGGGCTCCCATGAGCCTCTGCGAGCAGGAACCACGGCTGCGCCAGCGCCGCTATGTTGTGGTAGTGACGCCGCCGAGCAGCCAGATAAACCATGGGCTCCCGAAACAGGAACAGAGTGAGCGGGAGGCTGCCTCAGCCGTGGCATGTCTCCGCGCTGTGCTTTATTGTCTTTAGCGTGTGCCTCTGCCGCGCACAGGAGGACAGTGCCATGGAGGAGATCGTCACGGAGAAGCAGGCGGAGGAGAGCCACCGGCGGGACAGCGTGAATTTACTGATCTTCATTTTCCTCCTGACGCTGACCATTCTGTCTATCTGGCTTTTCAAGCACCGCCGGTTCCGGTTCTTGCATGAAACGGGACTGGCCATGATCTATGGTAAGCCGGTGTTGTGGTTTGCAACCTAGAACGTGTATTTCCGGGGTGGGTTGGATGTTGGTGTGTGGGAACCCCCCCCCCCCCGTGGTGGCACTTTCTCTGAAGAGGGGGTACTTGTCCTCATTTGACGTGTGAAGGAACAGGGGGTGTTTAACATGTGCAGCAGCATGCAATCAGTAAGGACTAGGGGCAGTTATTGTCAAACAGTGCAGACCACCATGGGTACCACTATATTCGGAGTGCCACCACCGGGGAAGTGCTCCTTTCCCTGGAGCTAGTTTTTGGAACGCACTACTGCAGTTTACTGTGGGTGCATCACATCACATCACATGTCGCATGATTTTGTGGGTTTATGAGTAATTTCTTGCTGCTGTCTGTAGTTTAATCGTTAAAAATTAACGAAACAATAAATGTTTATTGGGAGGGAGTACAGATGTGCGATATCGTAACCGAGAGGGCATTATCAACCTCACACCTGTAATAAAAGCAACAGATCAGTCTGCCACGAAAGCAAAACACCATGTAGGCTGGCCACACAGTTGTTTCACGAATATACTGATGTGTAAAGTAAGTGTATATTTTACATTTTATTTATTATTTTAGTCTTTGGTAACTGGGTAAGGCCCACTAGGCACAAGTGCCTGTTTTCAGGGGCGACCTGGGAGCACTGGGCGGTTAAGTGACTTGCTCAGAGTCACACAGTATGCAAGTGGAGGTTGTGAGAATCGAACTCCGGTCTGGTCTGCTGGATGTATCAAGCTCGTTCATTCCTCTAACCTCTAGGCTATACTGCCAGCCCAACATATGGGACTAAAAGTGCAGCAACCCTTTCTGCTTATTTTGTATTAATTCGCATGTGTATTGTGGCGTGATCTGTGTGTCAGTGGCATCAGCAAGATGGTATTTTTGGTGGCACCAACCTCAGTGGTAGGTAGTGGGCTTAAGCTGGCTGAGGTGACAGTGCCTGGTTGTTCAACCTGATGGATGGACGCCCAAACGTGGTGCACAGCCAGCCATTGGTGGAAGTGAAAAAGTGCATTAAAGGAAGTTTCCGTTGTAAGGTATTGGGCTTCATAGCCACATATCTTATGCTAGTGTGAGCTGATTTATGTGAAAAATAAATTCTTTAACTGAGTCTATTTAGTTTTAGAAGGGATCATACCTAGCTCCATAGCCACGGCCAGCAGATCCCTTCCAACTTCCTGGTATGCCTATTCTTCCCCCGCGCTCTGAGGTCTGGTGATGTTTCATCAGGGGTGGCGTGGGGGCGCGCCCCATACAAGTCTAAGGGGCAGTTTTTCAGTGTTTTTTTTTAACTTTAAGCAATCTGAGAAGGAAATGGAAAGTCAACGCTCAACATACAGGGCTCCTATTAGTAGAGCAGTGGCTTTCATTTCCCTCTCAGATTGCTTAAAGTTTTGAAAACGGTATTGAAAAACTGCCCCATAACATCAGAACACACGCTCACCTCCCTGATGAAATGTCACCAAACCTCGGAGCGCGGGGGCGGAACAGGCATACTAGGAAGTTGGAAGGGATCTGCTGGCCTTGCCTACGGAGCCAGGTATGATCCTTTCCAAAACTAGATGGACTCAGCTAAAAAAATTTAATTTTCACAGAGGTCTGCTCATGCTGGTATAAAGTGATGAAGCCCAATACCTTATCACATTGGGTTGGAAATTCACTCTAAAAAGCTAGTAGAACCAAAACAGGCAGACAGAAAAGTACAGGTTTTGTGAAGTACTCAGTTGTAGCTTTTTATTTCTGAAGTATTTTTCTTTTTCCTTTTTGGTCATTAGAAAGTGTTCTACGTAATAATATTGGGCTGAATGTGTAGAACAGCTCTTATAGTGTAGGGTAGAACGTTGTTCCGCATGGAAATCCATGCCTGGAACAGCATCGTTGTGCTGCACTCGGTGCATCACGATCTTGTTGTGCTGCACAGAGTACGTCACTGGTGCAGCACAACAAAATCGAACGCATTTGCGCATGCGCAGTTGAGCAGCCCCGGCGATGAGGAAGTAAGCGTTGCTGATACAGCTGCCGAAGTAAGCCTTATTTTTTTTCTGGGAGACTTGTTTGGGGATCACAGAGCACTGCTTATAGTTGTCCATACACTATAGAAGATTGTGTATGCACAAACAAAGCAGTTGTAAGATCTCGAGGTTTCTATGGTAATGGACCTCTCGAGCTGCGCTCTTGAGGTCTCTGGTTACCATGGAAACCTCTCAATCGTAGAGCTGCCTTGTTGTGTATGATTGCTCATCTCATACGCAATCCTCTATAGCCTGGCAGCTAACATATCTGTCACCCCCCACTACATCATCAGCATTGTGATCTCACACTGACAGTGACATCACAGATGACTGACCTGGCAGCCCCTGAGTGACTGTTTCTAAGCAGCAGTGATGTCACAGTCGGTGAGATCACAATGCTGACGATGTAGTGTGTGTGTACGTGTGTGTGTGTGGGGGGGGTAGAGATAGATACGTCAGATGTCCGGCAGAGTGCTGTCCCACACATCACACTTACTAACGTCAGGTAAACAATCTTCTAATTAGCTAAAGGGAAAAGAAAAAGTACCTCAGACATAAAAGGTAATGGTTGACTGTTTTTAACAACTAATAGTTTTAGGCAGTACACTAGCTCTTTAATAAGGTGGAAGCACTGTTCCAGGAAATTATACCACTGCCACCACCCAGAGGAACATACAAAAAAAAAGGCACCAAGATCTACTACAAATAACCACCAACAGTCAGAATTAAATAGAATAAATAAAACCTTACTTAAGCTGATAAATGGCAGTGCAATAAAAGAGTAAGAATTCAGTGCAATTGGCAATTAAAATTAGGGGATGCAAATTCGAAAATCATCATAATATTAACACAAAAATGCCTGCTACGCTAACATTTAAGATAAATGCGTATCGTTCTAACATGTTGGCCCTGCCCTCCACCAAGACCACTGGGAAATAAAAAAAAAAGGCTAGGTCTTTACCGGCCTACTAAACAGAAAGCTACCTCTAGTTGCTGTTGGCAGTTACCACCTTGAGAAGGGCTTTTGTGATGAATCGGACCCGCCCTGGGACACTGGCCACAGTAGCCAATTGGCTAGGCATGGGGTACCTTTGCTAGTCCACCCTGGCACTAGGGTAAGGGGACCTTAATACTGGCACCCACTGTACCACACCACCCCTCCAGGGCTCCCTCCCCTGGTGCCGTGCGTCCCCAACCAGGGACTGGCCGCTGTTAATTATGTGAAAGGATGCAAGTGTTTGTAGATGTGGTACACCTTTAGCTGACCTGCTAACCGAGTGTCCTTTCTCCGAGGGTGCCTGGTGGCAGGTCACTCTTTTTTTCACGGCTGGTCAGTCCACCTGCCAATATTGCTTGGGGCCTGCTTCTGTTAGGCTAATGCCTCTGCTGCTGACTGACCTGTCAGCCAATTCTGTTGGACTTTAGTTGGCGGGGGTTGCCAGGTGGCCAGCTACACCCCTCCTTCTGCCACTAGCCGACCTGCTAGCTGAGTTCACTTGTGGCACCCCTGTGACAGGCCATGCACCATCTGCTGCTAGCCAACTTGCTAGCCAATCCCATGGCCACCAGCAGGGCTCCGGAGAAAACTGCATGACAGCACCCGCCCCCTCTGCTGGGTGCCAGAGTCATCTGCCTTGCCTGGCTATGCAGCTTTGAGCCCTTAAAATGGCTGGCAGGCAGTGCTCTGCAGTGACAGCATTTTCCTGTCTGCCTCTGCAGGTCCCTGGAAGGCTTCTCCCTGGGGCTTCTCTTTCAGACGCTCCTCTTCTGGAACTCTTTTGACTTTCCTGTGTACTGATCTTGGACCGATGTGGAAGAATTCTCTTGCGCTGCTGGGAGTAGGTATGGCTGACCCGGGAGGGTGGGTGGGTAGGGGCTCCCTTACTGGTTGGAGAAGGTGGCAGTGTTGATTGGTTGTGCAGTCCAAGTTCTCCATTTGCATAACCAGTCAGCGATGAGAGCTGCTACTCTGTTCTTGCACCTCTTCCTAGTATGAGCATGCCAGTGACCTTAACTGTCTTTTAGATTTTTAACCCAGGTGTCCAGCTCCTTTGATGTGTGACTGCGGGAGCTGCTGGATTGTGTCTCCCGCATTTGGCACTTTAACTTTCTATTGGGGAGTTGGGGAAGATGGCGACAATCCTTCCCAACCTCCCCAAATTCACACACACACACACACACACACAGCTCCCCTGTTAGTCTTGCTATGTTCAAGACCTTGTATGCCAAAACATTTGTGGAGCTCTGTAACTGTTTCCACCATTCCTAGTTATCCAGCTGATATTTCCGCTCAATCTAAGTCCTTCCCGTTCAAACTAAGTGTTCCCTTACCAAGATTACTCCCCCCCCCTCAGTCCATTCTAGTCCCCCTGGTACTACCGGTTCACCTCGGTCCATTCCAGTCCCACCGGTATGACGTACTCACTGCAACCCCCCATCGCCCACTCTTATGCCCCGATACCACCTGCTTAGTATCCCAGAATCTTTCTGCCAGTGTCCCTGCCTCCCACGCATGCGCTTTTCCATATCCCAGGGACTCCTTTACAGGTATGAACATGTTATTGATGGATAGGATTATAAAGGCATCTATGTATATATTTACCTTTATTTCTACACTGTATATATTTTGTTGTATACATATTGCTACTGTTGTTTTATGTGTATTTTACTTGTACTCTCTTCTGTACCATCGTCCTTGCAAACTGCAGGTTCACCTTGTTAATGAGCGTGCTCAATAGTGATCGCCTGAGTAAATAAAGATTTTGATTGATTGACACTCACACATTTACTTTAAAAATAAAAAACATTTCACCAAGTTGACATCCGGCACTGAAGCTGTTCACAGTACGCACACCCAGCTTCTGGCAGAGTGACTGATGTGGCCGTGATGCCATCCACTACAGTATGAATGATGTAAAAAGGGACTGAGCTGGATGTGGTGGCGCTGTTTTCTCATTTTGCCTTTTTTTTTTTTTTTTTTGGAACACTGAAATGATGTCCTGTCATTAACATGACTGGCAAGTTGGTTCGATCCCAGTACTCTAGTGAGGCACACTCTGCCAATATGTTCAATCTGGCAGGATTAACTTGAGATAGTCGCCTGAGTCTGTGTGGGACTGAGACTGACCTGAGTATGAAAAGTGCAGGCTAAATACAAAAATAACAGGTCAGTATCGTTCCGCTGAGCCCAGCTTTGTAATGCAGCAGCATGCTTCTCTTCGACTAGTGAGACAGGTTGCCCCAGAGATAAGAAAAGGTGGGCCAAAAAAATTTGGAAGCTGTGGCATTTGTCACAATCACCCACTCTGAAATTAAAGCAGCAGTATTTGTTAGTAACCACGTGATATTTTTTTGTTTTGTTTCCAGCAGTAATATTTTTATGGTAAAAACGTAGTTCTACCCATTTTTAGCTTCATTTTCTTTCCTTTTTGTGGTGAATCTTTTTATTAAGATGGACAAATCCACATCAACACAATACAAGTAGTGACATGATTATGCAGTGTGCAATAATCTCTGTAACTTCAGCAACTGCAGCACAGGCTGGGATTGTTGCACAAAGTAGTAAGACCTGGGCATCTATATTGTCAATACATATGTATGTCATACATAGTACCCTGCCAGAATGACCTGACCTTGATAGTTGAGAAACAAGTATTTTGATATTCTTTTAACCTGCTACTACATTTTAACCAAGAACAGGTAACAACTATGTAAACTCTTCTTCTTGATGGTATTTGGTAACTTGATAAGTGTACACACTTATTACATGTCAATCAGACCTGTCTACTGGATACATTTCCTGGTGAGGTGTTAAGACAGTATTTGGAGCCAAGCAAAAGGGCACCAGCATTTGTAAAACCTTGGCAGGATGATGTTGGTGAAGTTGGACAACCTTTCAAAGCTGGCCAGCTACCTCACTGTCAGGAGCCATTCATTTATGGAAGAGATCTGTTGGATTCGCCAGTGGCAGTGAATTAGTCCTTTGGGTGACTTTCTCACTGCAGTGAGCCAGTGTGCCTAGGGAGTCTCGGAGTCCCATTGGGGTAATTCCTCGAGAGAAGCACTGCAGCCAACACAAGGATGCCCCCGTCACCTCAGATTTGGCTGACTTGACTTTAGAAGGGCCAGAAGGCCAGGTAGTCCCATAGTATATGGTACAGGTGAGCCCCAGACAAGGAGCACCTCCAGTAGGGGTACAGGTGAGCCCCAGACAAGGAGCACCTCCAGTAGGAGTCATTATTCATCAGTCCTATAGCTTTAAGGGCCTGGAGGGTGCAGTACCACCTCAGGAGGGTTTTATTATAGATGAGTCTGCTCCTTCCAACCCTTCAGGCTCTGTGAAGTCTATCCTAGTGTGTCAGTTGGACCTGCAGTATGGGGCTGCCCAAGTCTGCTTGCCGTTGATTTCTAGCAGATTGTGTGGAATCGGGTTGGGTGTCTCCAGAGGCGCTGTAGATCCTACTGGTCCTTCCTTTTGAGAGTTTGGTCCATGTGACTAGTGATGGGGTTTCTGTTTGTCCCTCGCAGCAGTGGGATGTGTACCCTTGTTTGTGTGTCAGGTTGTGGATTTGGTGATATCTCCAAAAGTCCCCTTTGTGAATGTGAAATTTGGCTGCCAGCCCCATGAAAGTGTCAACGTGTTCCCTGCCAGGTGAGTATAGATCTCTGAAAAAGCATATGCCTCATTTTTCCCCACATATGTCAGTGCAATATTTTACCTTCTGTTCTTGACCTCTGGGTTGTCCCACAGGGGGTCCAAGCTTTGGGGGGAGTGGTTCTCTGCAAGACATGAATGGAGTTTCTTCCAGTATGCAGAAGAGAGAGACAGAGCGCGCGCCAAGGTATGGGATAGATCGAGGGGCATTTCTTTCTTGGCATATAGGACTGGCACTGGAGAGTGGCCCCCATCTAGGCTGGATTCAGTATAGTGCCACTGTGGAGCAGTAACTGGGTCATTTGCAAACCACTAAACTGTTTGGGCCAATATAAATACCACATGGTAGCCCAGGAAGCAAGGTAGCCCCAAACACCCTCTACTTCAGTGACCCCCTTAGTTTGGCCCTGCTATGTCTTATGGGCTTCTCTTCTCATAAAATGTTGCCATTTACCTTGTCAGTCCTGTTAGACTAGATTTTTTTTTTGGGGGGGGGTTAATAGCAAGATGAGCCAAGATATGTAGAAATCTGGAGGCTGTTGTTAGGTTAATTGTGTCTGTCAGTGATAGATTCAGGGCCTGCCATTGTTCCAGTTTGGCCCTGGTGGTGGCTAGTAGGGCTTCTAGGTTCATGGGCACCAGCTTATTCAGGTCCTTATGGATTTTGACCTGTAGGTACGTGAGACCATTCTTGACCCAGGCCTGTCACAGCTGCCGGAAGGAGTCTGGAGAGCATGCCGTATTCACTGGAGACACCTATGTTTTACTAGTCTAGAGGCTGTAGAGAATGAATTGATCAAAGTACAAGGTGAACTGACTCTGGTGCTTAGGATAGGGTGATCAGAAGACTGTCTGTATACAAGAAGGTCTTTTAATCCCTGTCACCCATTCTGTACCCTTGGATGCTCCCTGATGGCTATGGCCAGTGGTTCCATAGCCAGGACAAATAACAGAGGAGGCAAAAGGCAGCCCTGTCTCATCCCTGTTTGCAGAGGAAATAGCTGGGATCTAGTGCCATTTGTGAAATTGACAGCCACTGGGAATGTGTATAGCAGCTGGACCCACAATCTCAAAGTGGGCCCAAAGCCCATCTTACTTGGTATGGTTAGGAGATATGGCCATTTGACAGCGTCCAATCCCTTTTCACCAAAATCCACTGCTAGAACAGCCACTGGACTATTTGATGGCTTAACCTTGTGGCTCAGAGACCAGAAATGTAAGATGGTCTGAGCTGTTTCTCCCCTTTATAAACCCCATCTGGGAGGAGTGGAAAATTCCAGGGATCACCTGCTTCAGCCTACCAGCCAGTACTTTTGCCAGGATTTTGGCTTCTGCGTTGGGTCTTGCCCTTTTTTGGAAAGAAGCACTATAACCACCTCCCTCATGGTGGGCGGTAAGGTAGCAGATGCCAATGAATCCTGTATCGCCTTCAGAAGATATGGGCAGACCTCCTCTTTAGCGGATGGTAGATGTCTGCGGGGAACCCATCCCCTTGTGGGCTGTATGAGGGTTTAGAGCCCTGATTGCTTGCAGTTCTCTTGGACTGTCACCGGGGTATCCCGATCTATGGCTTTCGTGGGTGATATGGATGAGATGGGTAGAGGGTTTAGGAACTGCACTATGGTTGAATCTGTGGGAGGCATACACCCCCTTGTAGAACTGTTGCATAATGGCATTGATGTCCTCAGGTTGCTGTTTAACTCATTGTCTCCTAGCAGACGCCTGTAGTCGTCAGTAAAATACACTGGTGTGTCCTGAGGACGCCTACAGAAGTCAGCTACTGACTTCCTGTGTGCCCTTGCAACGTCTGGAGATGTCATTTATATATTTTAATATATAATATAATGTAACAGAATATCATATATATTTGATTGCATAGCACTGTTGTAAAGATAATTGTGTGCTGAACAACTTTGCCACTGATGTTTTGTATATCATGTATACTTTAGGAGTTATTCACATTTGTTTATGGTATGGTGTGTATGGCTTATGTTGCCTATTTTAGTGGGGAAAAAAAAACAAAACATTTTGATGTTTTAACCAGCACAGAAAACAAACTAAATTACATATTATTATTTGCATACCTCTATTGGAAAGGTAATTTTGTGCTGAACAACTTTGTCACTGATATGTTGTGTATATCATGTATACTTTAGGAGTTATTCGCATTTGTTTATGATATGGTTTGTATGGCTTATGTTGCCTATTGTAGTGAAAAAAATATTTTTTTGCTTTTTCAACCGGCACTGAAAAACGAAATTACGTATTATTTGCATACCACCATTGGAAAGGTAATTTTGTATTGAATAAATTTGCCACTCATACTTTGTGTCTAGCACTTATGGTTCTTGAGCTATTAGGATTTGTTTGTGGCATGCTGACTATAGCCTGATTTTGCTTAGAAAGTCCCGGGATTTACTGTTAACAGTATACAGGAGACAAGTGGTGCAACTTCAGAGAGCTCCTGTGGAGGCAATGAGTTAAGGGTATTGTACCACAGGCATCCCTCAGACTCGAAATAATCTTGCCAGTTTGCTTACATTTTTGCCTGTATGTGAGCAGCTTACTGAATTTTTCTTCCTCTTCCCAGAACGAATGGCACAAATGCCTGATAGTGAGTTCTGCTTTCCTGGTCAGTAGGTTGTTCAACTTTACCCTTGGGCTGACCAGGTTTGCCACCACCATGGGGGAGGGTGGGCTTGAGGCACTTTTATATTGAGATTCTAAATCTTTCAGCTCTTTTTCCAGTTTAGCTTGCTCAGCCTAATTGGTCCTCCATCTGTTGGTAGCATAGGTCCTTCCTAATCCTGCTCCTTGGTGTAGCTTTGAAGACTTCCCAGAGAGTGGCACTGGATACATTCCCATTGTCATTTATCTCCCAATAGGCTTTCACCTCTCCTTTGAGCCATGCATGAAAGGCAGAGTCTTACAGGAGTGGAGTCTTCTGCCTTTATGTTGATGATTTCTCACAGGTAGTTCCCCATAGAACCTTGATCTGTAGGGGAGCATGATTGGAAACAACATTCTGATGTATTTTGATATTTGTTTAGTTGGGACATAGTACTGGGGGTCACTAGTTGCAGGTCTGTCCTACTGGATATATTGTGTACTGCTGAAAAGCAGGGCCATGAACGTATGTGTGCATGTGCACGTGTGTGTTTGCAAGGGGTCCAGGTCAATACTGCGCCAGCAAAAACACATGGTCAGTTTTTGCGCGGACAAAATGGCAACAGGAAAAAACGCATGTTGGCGATACAGAGCGATCACATGACTGCGTGTCCGGGATGGGGGTGGAACTCAGTGGGGGGATTTACTATTAGAAACTCCGGGGGTAGCTGGCCCAGTGACGTGGAGGGCTGAGGCATTGGGCGCCTTGCCTCTTCCCACGCTGGTGACCGGGTTTGGGAACGAGTCTGAGTCACCAGGGGTTAGCCGGGGGGAGGAGCTAGATTGAGCTGCTGCACGGCAGCTCTTCTCCCTAAGGAGGGACATGGGCTTCCCCGGCTGGAGGCTAGGTGGTAGTGCCAAGCTGAAAAAGGGGTCAGGCATTAGACCGGGTGGGAGGAAAGGGCCGTCACTGGAGCCACAGGGTGCATGCGCGACCATGTTTTGGGGTCTCAGGATAACTGGGGTGGAAAATGGGGCACCAGGCAGGCTAATTGAAGCCTTCTGCAGTGTGATTATTCCCTTTCTAGGTTGACCGAATACCAAGTGCAGAGATGTGGTTGCAGTAGGACATGCACTGTCAGGGGGGCCCCACTGCTTCAGAACTCAAAATTAAGAACATCTTTCATTGCCACTGACAAACTTGCAACTTTTTTTTTATACATTTAATATCCATTTGAAATTGGGGCTGTCAGCAGCAGTAGAAGTGGGATCTGTGCCGCAGATGTAAATGCCAGTTTAATGGGGTGGGAGGTGGGGATACAGAGCAAAGAAGCAATAGGGCCGGTTGCTCAAAACATCTGATCTTGGTGCCAGGGTCGCTAGGAGGATCAGGGACACATTGCATTGTTCAGTTCCTTAATCCTGGTGCCAGCAGGGGGGAAGGAAGGTAGTATAGTATGTACAGATATGGATGTTAAGCATGGCAGATGCAGAATAATCTATGCTATAGATATTTTAGAGGTGCACACACTTATTTAATGCTTATTGGTAGGGAGGTAGGGCCCTACAAAATGTTTGGCAGGGGACCCTTAAAGTCATTGGCACAAATCAGTTCCAAACAGAGATGCTGCGACAACAGCGGTGCGGGGTTGGTGCTTAACACAGAAAGGGCAGCCAGCCCTTAAATAATTCAACAGAAGTTCGAAAACTTGAAGCACTCGGGACCACATATACAGTACAGTCCTAAAGAATTCCAGTGACTGCAAAGTGTTTTAACAATTTATTTGTGAGCAATGCTCAAAACGACGACGTCCAATTTAGCAATCCTATCCTTAGAATTAAGTAATATTCAGTGTTATGGATGTTGGACTTTGCAGGAATTTAATCAAAAACTGGAATTTTCTGTTTAAAAATGTTTTAAAACATCTACACTTGATTTGCCTGCACGATTGTTGGACTATGTTATAAAATCTGAGACAACTATTTAGTTAATTTTATTTTGGAATTTGTCTGTAAATAAGTTTTGATAAATACAGCGTATAAAAACATTTTCTAAGATGTAGTACATCTGTTTACGTAGTGTGTGTGTGTGTGTGTGTGTTTTTTTTTTTAATGCTCCTTACTTAGGCTTCCTGGCCCACCTCTCCTTCCGGCCAGCCATGGACCCCACAGACACCCTCACCCCATCCCCCTACCTCATATTGCAGCCGTCCCAGGGGTAGCCCGGTGTATCCCTTCACCGGATGGGTCCCTCACCTCTCCTCTCAGGGGGAAGGCAACAGGGAGGACAACCAGTGCACTAGCTATTCAGTCTCTGGGAGCTGCTGAGGTGGCTTTGGGGGCACAGGGCACTCGCGACAGCAGGAGCCAGCGACCATCATCGGGCTGACCGAGAAGCAGTTTTTCCAGTTTGCTCCCCGGAGATGTGTGGTGCCACAGACGTCAAGGCCCATGCCGACATCCACCACGCCCCTTGCATTCAGTGGGGCTCACCGAACTGGCATGCTCCCGGCCTCTGCCAGGAGGTGGCACACAGCGAGCCATATTCCTCCTCCCTCCCCTGGGAGAAGGCGAGCAGTCATCGGACGCTCAAACCTTCTCCTCCCAGCCAGCCCTCCAGCGACCCGGGTCCATTCCCGAACCCAGGTTGCTGGCGTCAGAAGCGGAAATCCAATTGCTGTGCCAACGGGCCAGCCACATAACGTATGTTAGCGCTAAAGTTAGGCAACTTAATAGGTTACAACATATGCTTTATAACATTATAAATCTATTGATTTTATAGCAATCTTTATTATTTTGAAGAACATATATGTAATGCACAAAGGTTACCTTGTAGAAATTTCTTATGATGTCATATGAACTGGCTATTTTAGAGCTCAGGTGCTGTCTGGGACACACCCCCTAAGGAAGGCTGGGAGAGCTGAATCGCAGGGGCAGAGAGACGTAGCTTGGGCTGTTACTTTCTGAGCATTGCTCATGAATAAATTGTTGAGAAACACTTTGCTGTCATTGACATTTTTTATGACTGTGTATGTGGTCCTGAGTGCTTCAGGTTTTTGGACTTCAGGTCATTGGCACAACCCTGTTGAGAAGCAGGTGTAGTCCTGAACGGGTGCAGTTTCTTTCATTCCTGAACTAAGACATGGGATTTTGAAGTTTTTAAAAGTTCCCGCTCCTGTGCCATGCCTGCCATGAAACAAATGACATTATCTCAGTGTGGTGTTAGCTGTGGTAGCAGCAATCTAGTACATCCACAGCGTGACTCTAGTATGCGCATTCAACAAGTAACCTCAGCGGAAGAGATTTTTAAAAATTGCAGTGGGGGGGTACCTTTAAAGAATTGAGCTGTTAATTACAAAATTAGCTATACAGGCTGTTTTACAGATATTTGATTAAATTAAAATTCTCCCTCCTTGTGCTGGTCGCAGGGCTCTAGGACCACAGGGATCTTCCTGTCATGCTTCTCTGGAGGCAGGAAACTAAATGCACTGAGAATGAATCTAAGGATGTCAGAAATACATTTTTTGCCTAAAATGAAAACACTGTATGATGCTATTTTATGCTGGCTAACAAATACTGCTGCTTTAACACTTGAGGCAGTATAACATTGTGGTTAAAGGAGTAGTACAGTCAAAATCTGCAAAAAACATATGGTGTGTGTGTGTGTGTGTGTGTGTGTGTGTGTGTGTGTGTGTGTGTGTGTGTGTGTTCTGGTACGCCCTTCCCTTTTTTGCTATTGAGTTTTTTTCTAAATTAGTCTGCTAGTTATATGATAGTTTTATGGCTCCTGCGGATCTCCATCTTAGCAAGGTGTATTGCTCTTCTTTTTCCTACAGTGCCTCCTGTCCTATGTGACAGTGATGAGTCGGGGATCACTTATTCAGCAAGTACTAGAGATAGGAGCCTGATGTTCTGGCCTCCACCAAATGGCTCTAATTCAGTGTTTTTCGTGTGTGTGTGTGTGTGTGTGTGTGTGTGTGTGTGCCCAGTCTAGCCAGCAGGAGTAAATGTTTTGCTTTTTAAAATGTTTCATTTTATCAAACTACACACAGCCATAAAAGGCACACATCACCCCAGATAATCAAGTGCTATAATTAGTAAAGACTCTGGCTGTTTTCTTACAGAATAACCCACTCAGTTAGCACTCAAGTATTTGTTAAACTGTAAATGTAGCCATTAGTGCTCATTGGATAATGAAAGTTACTTAAAATCACAATAATCCTGTTATAAATTGACTCGTCTAAACCAGAGCTTGCTGAATCCATGGTCTCAGATATACCACTATCACATGAAACAGGAGGCATTGTAGGAACAAGAAAAGCAATAAACCGTGCTAAGATGGAGATCCCAGGGGCCATAAACTACTGTAAAACTAGCAGGTTAATTTAGGGGGAAAAAAACTCCTAATAGCAGACAAAGGGAAAGCCACACGGGGACTACACACACAAATCGGAAAGTTCTACACAACATATGATTTTTGCAAATTCTGACACTACTACTCCTTTAAGAGCACTGAGCTGCAAACTTGGAAAATGGGTTTGAATCTCACAGCCACCACTTGCATACTGTGTGACTAACTCACTTAACTTCCCTGTGTTTCAGGACACACCTGTAAACAAGCCTCTGTGTGGTGTCTTTCCTGGCCAAAAATTGTAAAAAAAATATGCCAAAAAAAAAACCCCACTGACACTGCCCTGGAAAAGCAGAGGTTCAGAGTCCCAGAGTGCATCTTTTGCTCTTAATGAACTGTGTAAGGAATATGCTCTCTGGGCCCACCAAACCCACCCCACTCTTGGGTTGTCCCATCCAGTCAGCCCAGTTGCCAACTCGTAAATTGCTCACCAGTTGGTCTTTTTCCCTTTTTTTTTTTAATAAAAAAATGTTGTATTTTTTGTTGTTTTTTTTTTTAAAGTCAGTGACGGTAATGTATTAGGTGTACTCAATACATTTTTAACATGGTGCTAAAACTGGTTCAACGTGGCCACATATTCACATGCAGTTGCACACGATATATAGTGGCCTGTTCCTGCCTTATGACAATACCTTCAATCACCTTGTGTGTGATTTACCCAACTATCCCCTTGTAAGCTGCATTAGGTGTTTTCATAAGTTTTATATGTAATTGCAATAGTGTATATTCTACGTACAAGCGTTGTATGCTAGCATTCGATTTACATGTTATTAATGTGTAATCTGAATCTATACTAAGCAAAATTAACACACTGCCGTAAACTGTTATCTGTATTGAGTCATTGTGCCATATTGCTATGAAATGCATTGCAGTACTGTATGTTCAGAGTCACTCCTGTAAATGGAACCTGTGTTCTTGTCCGGTTAACAAAAAGAAAGAAATATATATTATTTAGTCTTTGTAAATTTTCTTTGTTCAGTTTTGGTTGATACATGACTAGTTAATCTTGACTGCTGCAATGTTTTGCAGTGTAGTCAAACCTTGTAACCAGTTGTTGTTTTTTTGCCAGTTTGTATATGTTTTTTGAGTGTATTCTTAGACATTTTGTCTCCATTTCCTTTATAAACCCTTTCCATGGAGTGAAGCACACATTAAGCATGGGGCTTAAAGAGATACACCAACCTCAGCGTTTACACCGGAGATATCGGTGCCTTACCTCACAGGATGAAAGTTGATGAGATGTCCCTCAATAGTGCCACAGTTTAGAAGTAAAAATGCTCGTAATTTTACTTTAACCGGGTCCTGAGGACTTCAGTTAAGAGCCACCGCTAGGCCCCAGCTCTCAGCGAAGTTGTGACATGATGCTAGGGAGGCGTGGGGATGCTGGCTCATTATAGTCGATGGGGGCACCTTTGTTTTTTTTTTATTATTTCTTTATATTGTAGCGGTCAGTTTGTGATGAAAGCGTGACTGCTGGTAGGCTAACAAGACTGTTGAGTGGGCCGGTACCAGTGCATCACAAACGAACCATTACATGTATAAAAAAAATGATCGAGGTGCCTCCGTAGAGTATAATGCAGGCCAGACCCGCTCTCCCTAGCATTACATCACAACTTTGCTGAGCGTGGGGGTGGAGCGTGGTCGGCTCTTAACACTGGGAAGTCCTCAGGACCAGGTAAAAGTAAAGTTGTGAGCGTTTTTACTTCTAAACTGTGGCACTTTTAAGGGACATCTGCTCATCAACTTTAATCCTGTGAGGCAAGGCACCGATATCTCCGGCGCAAACACAGATGCAATGAACTTGGTGGATCTCTTTAATGTTAGCTGCCACCCCTTTAAGAGCACTTGGAACCTGCGTGTAACAATTTGTTGCACTGCCTGGCAGTGCCATGTAATGCCTGTCAGTCAGAGAATTTTTTGGTCTGGGGCTAGACCTCAGGAAGAGAACAGTCTGCTGTACAAAATAAACCTTTATTGTTTATTTTATGTGTCCGTCAGTTTATTTGCACGGTCCAGCAAGGGGTCCTCACCAGCAGCAACAGATGGATCTGGCAGACCAGAGAGAAAGCAAGGGTCTTTTAGTGGCAGACCAAACCAAAACGCTACGTGGTGGAGAATGCAGCCCTTCTTCTGCCCAGACCCCCATCTCACTTGCCTGTGTCGCTTGGTACTCCAAAGTAATTATCCCAGTATGCCTGAACAACTGCTTGAATGTCACCTGCACCACAGCTCCAGCTGCCAAAAAAAAAATGTACTGTATCCTGTTTGTGCAGCAGCCTGCAGCCCTCTTACTTTACTGAGCTGCCAAAGGAAAACTGTCGAAAGAAAAATTGTTGAACATCGCCAGCTCGCTGAATGTGCTGTCATGTACTAAATTTTTCCAAGCCCTGTGCACCACAGAGCAAGCATTCTGCATTACTCCCATAGCATTACCTCGTGGCGGGGCCATTTCTTTTTGCTCTGTTCTGCCAAGCCAGCTCCCTATACAGCACTCTCTACTGCGGCTCCACCATAAACGGCCGCTCTGTTCTCCGCACCCGGTGCTGGACCTCCTGCGCCACCCCACAGCACTGCATGCCACTGCAGAAGGGACTGCTACATAAAAGAATGAGAAAAAAATATATACAAAGGAGGCCGAGCAGAAAAGTTAAAAATTTGTGCACAGAGTGTGTACTTCTACGACAGCCAGCCCTGCAACAAAGGAGCCTCTGCTCCACACACACGCTAGTATACCTGGGCCACAGCTTCCATCCACTTAGCAGCACCGCTTCTTACGCCCCAAGACTACGCCGCATCTGTTACCTCCAAGCCTCTGCCTTCCCTCTTGACCGGAGAGCCTCTGAACCGCGGTGACACAGTGCCGCATCCGCAACACTCCAGCTTTTCACTCCTTCAAAGCCGCAAGGGCCCGCGGCTCACCTGAGCTCCTCCCGAACTGCTGCAACTGTTATCTCGCCCTGGCAGCCTCCCAGAACAATCTGCTCCCTGACTCGCCATGCTGCCACAGGACACTACCACTCCACAACGAGGAAGCCATACAACTACAAAAACAAAAACCAGAGAAACAAAGAGCAAAGCACCCCAGGAAAGCAAGCAGGGCACAGAATAAATAACTGGGGGCAGGAAAAACAAAAATGAGGGCAGTAAACTAAAAAACAAGACAGAATACATGGGGGCAGAACAAAATACAAAGTACATAAGCCTGGGAGACCATAAACAGAATAAAGAGAGAGAGAAGAAAAAAAAAAAGCTCTGTAAACAAAATGGAGAGCAGTAAAATAAATGCAGTAATTTCATCACTCACCAAAAAAAAAACAAAAAGCCTGCCATTTTTCTGTGGTAGGGTTGGGGAAGAAGCTCAGCAACGCAGCAATCACCATTTTGGACGGTGTGGAGCAAGCCAGGCAGCCTCGTGGCAAGAATCCTCAATCTTTTGTGCACCACGGGAAGTGACCCTTAACCCACCTACTGGAGGCCATGTTGCTACAGTCAAGAATACAGGAACTGTATGTTAAATTTCAGTGGCCATCTTGTGAAGGGCACAAAATGCTTTTACTCCATTGAAATCAATGGCAATCCTATTGAAATGAATGGACATTGCAATGAATAGCTGATTTTTACATCAACATTTTATTTAAATAACAGACACCACAGAATTGAGTGGGAATTGTTTATTAAGATGTCATTTGATGGAGTTTGCTTACAAATAATTATACTTTTTTCTACAAAAATATTTTCTTCTTGGCACTTCATCTGCTCCATGATGTTCTGTCCTCTGCATGACGGCAACTCCTCATCATTACAGCCTTCACTGTGTGAAAGAAAGCTAGTCACCTACCACGATGTCAGACGATGCAGATATGGGGGCCGGAGCGTCCAGAGTTCTATCTTCACCCACCTCAAGGGTGTGGGGCTACAAAATGGAAACAATCCTACACGATATCCAGTCATCCATCTCAGCTCAAGGAGCACCAGCTATGCAAGCCATTCAAGATGACCTGGCCTACATTAAAGCTATTTCACCACAGTCCACAGTCCATACCAGCCTACAGCCAGCACCCTTCTCAGACTTGCCTCACAAAGATGCTGTTGACTGGCTCGAACAGTTCCAAGCCTGGATTTCCTTACATGGTTGGACTGCTCCTTTGCATATTTCCTATACCTTGCGCTTGTTTCTGAGAGGGACTGCCATTTCCTGGTTCAGCGCACTTCCAGAACAAGTCAAAGGAGACGCTGCCACCCTGTATGCAACTTTCAAAGACCATTTTCTCCAAGCACATCCACCCTGGTTATTGGAACAGCAGATGTGGGAATGCACCATGCATCCCTCTGAGTCTCTAAAAGCATTCATAGTGGACATTGAGTCTTGCTGTAGACGTCTGCAGAAACCTGAGAGAGAGAGCAAATCACAACCTTTGTCCGGGGACTGCTTCCTCAGCTCTGTCTTTATGTAATCCAGTAGAAACCAACAAGCTGGATGGACACAATTCAAGCGGTACGACTTGCACAAATGTCCATATTGATGTCCCAGGCATGGGCTGGCACTGTGGCTCTGAGGGTTGAGGCGCTTGACGCCACACCTCGTGCCACGCTGATGACCTGAGTTCAGGAACAAGCTCGGGACGTCGGGGGTCGGCAGATAGGGAGAGGATTGAGCATCCGATGGACCGCTCTCTTCTCCCGGGGGGAGGGCTGGGGATCATCTGGTGTACCAGTGGCTCCTGGTGGAGATCGGGGGTGCCGCAGTACACATACAGCACTAGTAGCATGGCTGACGCCGGCAGGGTTGCCATGCGGATGGCGTCAGGGGTGCCCACGCAAGGGGGGACCAGAAAACGGAAACACCTGGCTCTTCGGAGTAGGCATTGGCACCTGACCCCCATGCCCACTGCCGGATCCGTCTCGCCCAGCCTCTCCTGTCCTCCATCCGGGCCCTCACCCACAGCCAGGGTCTGACTTTGAAAAGCACCCAAAGAGGAGGGGCAGCCCCACCCCAGAGGGGTTAAGCTGGGGGTACTGGCTGTGGGAGGGGGAGAGAGGTGGTTTAGGGCTGAGAGGACCTCAGACGGGGCCGGATCAGGCAGGATGCCTGAGAGAGGCTCCGGAGGCCATGACTGGAGCAAAAAAAAAATAAAAGTCCCAGGCCACCAGTGTACAAACACCTCAGTTGTCACAGTTAGTTGCACTTGCAACATGTCCAGCAGCAGCAATCGGTATTAGAGACGCTCACCACAGCTGTTGATAGACTGCACCACAGCTCAACTGCTTCTTCTGCTACCTCTCTGTGCTCTTCGACCATTTCGTCAGTGACCTGATCCACCTCTGCCTTCACGAGAGCCTGTGATCTGCCAATGGTGTGGATTCAGAGGATACACCGCTGCTGTCTGGCGAAAGCTTAAGTACCACAACAGAAGTTGAAAGAACCAAGGGTGCCCACTGCCACACATTCAGCAAAATAACAGCAACTACTCCCAGGGTCAGAGGAACACAGCAACTGACCACCCCTCTGCCTCTTGCAATTCAAACAGACCATACCCTCTAACTGCTAACTCAGGCACACTCTCTCTCTTCCAGGGGTAAAGGTACGTGTCATCAGATCACCTCTCCTAGCAAACAGTGTGCCTGTAACCATCGGAGATTGGTCCACGCATGCCTTGGTCGACAGTGGAGCAGAAATCTCAGTTATCAACAAGAGTATTCTGAACAACCAAGCTATTCGTCACATACCTAACGTCTCTCCAGCCAACCTAAAGTACATCATCACAGCAAGGACAACTAAAGTACCTATCACAGATGTGGTCCATCTCAAGCTCCACTTTGGCTCACAGCAAGCTACTGTCAAGTTTTATCTAGTGCCTGACCTACAATCAGCAGTGATTCTTGACCTGGGCTTCCTCAAAGCTCACAAAGCTATCCTAGAATTTGCCTCATATAAACTGTCACTAGATCATTGGAGGCAACTTGCAGCTATAGACTCGGTCACTGCGCCTCCTCGGTCAGAGATTGTTTTGATTGCCAAGATTCGAGGTGAGCCACTTCCACAAGGTGTTGGCATTGTCACGTGATCCCCTGCACTGCAATAGTCCGGTCTCCTTCCAGAAAATGCCTTATTGGCGGTGCATGGCGTCGCAGCCTTCCAAAAGTGCTGCAACTTCACAGATAAGCCAGTAGTCATCTCAAAGGGTGCCAACATTGGAAAGTTTGCTTGTTTACAGGGGACCAACTCCATCTTGTGCAAGAACCTCAGCCAGGTTCCACCAACTCTAGTCTTGTCAGTACTATCACGCCCACTCCAGCTTCAACAGAGTCGTCCCTCAGTCAGCGACTATCGTCTTCAAAACTTCCAGCATTTCCTAAAGAGAAATATCAACTTTTGAAATTCCTGGAGAATTACTCGGCTGTCTTTTTAGGTCCACATAACCAGCTTGGATGCTGTGATATCCTGCAATATACCGTTGAAGTGCAGCCCAACTGGAAACCAATCCATCAGTGAGCCTACAAAGTGGGACACAAAGAGAAACAAGTCATAGAGGACATAATCAAAGATATGCTGGAACAAGACATTGTTGAAGAGTCTGCAAGTCCCTGGGGTGCACCTTGCCTGCTGGTGGTAAAGAAGGACAAAGGATATCGCTTTGTGGTAGACTACAGAAAACTCGATGCCTATGCTCATCCCTTACCTACAACCAAAGATGCCTTAGAGAGTCTTGGTGCAGCCAGCCCTGCTTACTTCACCACTCTAGACCTTCAGAGTGGGTTCTGCAAGTTTCCATTGATCCAGCTTCTCGTCCATACAGCATGGCGCTGCCACTTGGGACTTTTTCAATTCAGATGTCTGCCTATGGGACTTAGGAATAGTCCAGCCACATTTCAACATGTTATAGAAGCTGTACTATGTGGATTGTCTTGGAAATCTTGCCTAGTCTACCTGGACGATGTTTTTGTCTTCAGCAGAACTTTACCAAAGCACCTCCAACATCTCAGAGAAGTGTTTGAATGTCTCAGACAAGCCAATCTTAAACTTCAGTCAGAGAAGTGTTATTTTGCACAACATCAGATTCATTACCTGGGACATGTTGTTAGTTCTCAAGGCATCTCTCCAGACCCAGACAAACTCTCAGCAGTCAAAGACTATCCAGAACATAGCAATCTCAAAGACCTTCAAGCTTTCCAGGGCTTGTCTGGCTACTGCCGAAAAGTGTATTTTCAACTATGCCAAGATTGCAACTCCATTGTATGCACTCGCCAAAAAGGGAAGTGACTATACCTGGCTGAATTCAAAGAGGCCTTTGAAACCTTGAAACAAAACCTACTATTATCTTTTCCAGTATTGGCCTACCCAAGGTTCGACTAACCCTTCAAGCACTACTCAGATGCTAGTTCCTTTGCGGTGGGTGCTGTGATCTGTCAAATACAAGTTGTTTCCTGTGCTGGGTGCTCTCTGTCTTCAGCTGAGCAGAATTATGGCATCACAGAAAAAGAATGTCTAGCCATGGTATTTGCCGTAAAGAAATTTGACTGTTACCTTTGCTACTTCTCCTTTAAAAGCTATCGATCACTACCCTCGGATGGTTATTTGAAATGAAGGACCCAGTAGGCAAGTTTGCCCAATGGATTGCTATGCTGCAATCCTACAACTTTGAAATTCAGTACAGACCAGGTTGAGTTCACTCAAATGCCAATAGTGTAAGCCGGAGATGATATCCCTCTGCATCATCCTCAACAGATGAAAAATCCTGCGTACAAATTCTACCCGTCCACGCCACTGATGTGCTTCCTGTGGACACTGCTACAGCACCTCAAGTTGCTTTGCTGCTACCAACTGCTTCTACAGAAAGACACACAAATCCTCAGTTACTGCAGGCAGCCGAAGAGCTTCTCATCTCCTCTACTTTTTTTTTTTTTTTAATTTGTAATATTCACTGTGCTTTTTGACCCAGCCAGTGTCGGGACATCTGCCCTGGTCACAGCCCCCGCCACCTCCTGCTCCCAAATGTGCCGTACTCCCCCATGCCCCCTAGCTTACCTTCCAGGGTGGGGTCGCATCATCGGCCAAGGTGTCGCGGGCGTCGGTTCAGTCGAGGGAGCCGGCCTGGAAGCACATGGAGAGGCAGTGAGGGTTGCGTCATAGAAGCACTGACTGGGGATTTTTGAGTCCCGGAAAGGACATTGTTTCCTCGGGGGTAGGGACGT
Organism: Neoceratodus forsteri; assembly: GCA_016271365.2. Lineage (NCBI taxonomy): Eukaryota > Metazoa > Chordata > Ceratodontiformes > Ceratodontidae > Neoceratodus > Neoceratodus forsteri. The sequence goes on along the minus strand of JADMNL010000023.1, from coordinate 206,781,036 downwards.
GCAATGATGTCCAGACGCCAGTTGTGGCAGATTCCCCCCCCCCCGGCCTCCGCCAGTGGTCCATAGTCCACGGATGTTCATCCCCCTGGAGGAGAGCAGTCTGAAGGACTGTCCATCCAAGCCTCCCCCAGACCGGCCCTCCGCACCAGGTCTGTTCCCGAACACGGGACACTGGTGTTGCATGAGGAAATCTAACTGCTTCGCCGACGGGCCATCTCCTCTACTTCTGATCTATCCCTGGCAACTATTAAAACGCAACAAAGAACTGATCCTCAGTTCATAGACAGAATCACATATTTAGAGTCTGGAACCTTACCGCAACAAAAGAAGCATCGCCAGAATATACTTTTTCTTTGCAATACTTCCTCCGTGACGGTGTGCTTTTCCGCATTTGGAACAAGGAAGGCAAGGACCATGACACAGGTAGAACTCATGCACAGCTAGTTGTGCCTGCCTATCTAATCAATCACTCATGCCTCTCCACTTTCCAGAGGTCATATGGGAATCCACAGAACTCTCAAAAAGACAGGGCTTCACTTCTTCTGGCCTCGCATGAACAAGGATGTTGTCCGATTTTTTTTTTTTTTTTTTTTTTTTTTCTTTTTGCTTTGTCAGTCTTGACAGCTCTGCTCCCAAACAAAGCCTCCTGTCAAACCAACAAAGGCACACATCATTCCAGTGCCTGTAGCCACTGGACAATTCCAGAGAGTCCGTACAGACATTCTTGGGCCTTTACCTACGTGCTCTGACTCTGGCAATAAATACGTTCTGTTTTTTGTGGACTACCTAACTATTTGGAAATAATTCCCTTACATTCCCTTAAAAGACATCAAAGCTGCCACAGTGGCAAGTGCCTTCCTCAGCATAGTCATTTGTTGTTATGGTACCCCATCGTACCTGCATTTAGACAGAGGCACTAACTACCTTTCAACCATTGTTCGAGGAACTCGCACCTGGGACCGTTTTGTTCCCTTTGTGCAATTTGTCTATAATACCAGTCCTTGTGTTGACAGTACAGAGTGCACACCATTCTTCTTAGTCCATAGACGTCACCCAAGAACTCCACTGGACAGGGATCTCGCGCTGATAGAAGTTCTTAAGTCAGCTTCTTCCTTCATTATTCCTATGCAGGAACAACTTGAACTTGCCAGACATGTTGCAATCACCACGTTGGGCCAGAGAGAATCTGCAATGCAGAAAATGTCAGCAGCCAAATCACATGAGCCTTCATTCTCCATTGGGGACATTGTGTATTTGTACTGACCAGTCCTTGTTCTGGGCGCCACCAAGAAACTGCTTTGCACTGGACTGGTCCCTTCTACATTGTAGAAAAGCTTCCTCCTTTGCACATTTGTCTACGTCTCAGGTCTGATGGAAAGCTGGTACACAACAAAGTCCACATCAACTGACTGAAACATGAGTGCCACCCTTCCAGATGACCCCAGTCCACCCAACAGTGAAGCTACCCTTGAGCCTGCCGTCCTTTCTGAAGCCGAGATCCCTTCAGACAACTTGCAACCATTTCCTACAGATCTTCCCACTGCTGACACTCTCCAACCGGACTCTGTTTTGCCTGATTTGCCAGATGGCCTCCCTGGGACGACTACTTCTCAGCCGCCTTCTTCATCTCAGGACTCTCTTGCACACACACCGGTGTATCAGATCGAGAAGATCTTAAGGAGGAAATACACAAATGGATCCTGGACTTGCAGAGTCAAGTGGTGCAGATTTGACAGCATGCAGAACTCCTGGGTCTCTCTTAATGACCTGACCCCTTCCTGTCAAGAACTGGTGTAATCCACTCATGCCTGTATTCCCACTGACCAGAAAAGTCGATGGAGGTCTTTCTAAACTGGACTCAGTGGTGGTACACCTTCCATATTTCTTGCCATGTAAATCTTAATGTCTTGCAACTGCTATTAGAGTTTTTGTGCACTGTTTTTATCCTCCAGCTGCTACCTTTCCCCCTTGCCTGCACCTTAGCACTTGTTGCCTGAGCAAGCTTCAAGTTGCTATGGTGTTCCCCCTTCCTGGCACTACTCTGATTGGTCACCAGTGTAGTCCAGATCTCCCCGCAGTGGAGTACTGTTTTGTTTTAAATGTAATGCCTTGAAATGTGTAAAAATGTTTTTATTTGCCTTAAAACTTTATTAGAAACTGTTAATAGTTATTGCTTGTTCGAGTGGTGCTGCCATTCACTGTCCCAGTGGTAATGTGTGAAGCACACATTAAGCATGGGGCTTAATGTTGGCTGCCGCCCCTTTAAGAGCACTTAGAACCTGCATGTTACAATTGTTGCACTGCCTGGCAGTGCCATGTAATGCCCGTCAGTCAGAGAATCTGTCAGTCTGGGGCTAGACCTCAGGAAGAGAACATGTTTGCTGTACAGAATAAATCTTTATTTTATGCATCTGTCAGTTTATTCGCACAGTCCAGCAAGGGGTCCTCACCAGCAGCAACAGATGGGTCTGGCAGACCAGAGAGAAAGCAAGGGTCTTTTAGTGGCAGACCAAACCAAAATGCCACGATGGGTTGCACACCTTTTTAACAAGCCTTGGTTCCATTTGTTTCTCTGGTCACCAGTAATAAGTCTTGGCTGAGTTTCTTTCTCCAGTCACCAGTTTACAAATAAACACACATTGATTAGTGCATTGTGCCTTTAACTCACTGTGTCATTAGCTCAGTTATTAGCAGTACTGTGGATACATCCTTGCAGTAGATGGATGGAGTGTGGTGAGTCTGGTTGAGCAGACACAAGACAGCATTAGTAAATGGCATGCACAGGACATTTGAAGTATTAACCTTTGTCGGCTCTGTGCTTCTCAAATGAGGACACTGTGACCACGTTGCCATCGTCACAGAGGTCTGTAGAACCTCAATTAAAATGTCATGGAACTGTTAACGTAATCTCCTCCTATCTATAAAAAAAAAAAAAAGAAACAAATTCTCAAAAGGATCCTTCATCGGTTAAGGTTTTTTTTAATGAACTTTGTAAAGATAAAAAAATAGACCCAACAGATGAACTTCATTTAGAGCAATGATTTTCCATATTCAACTGAAAACACTGGGGGGAAAAAATGGAATTTGTCGTTTTTAAACTAGCATATACATTTTTTCAGGAAAAACTCTTAATTGCACATCATGTAAACAACCCCACATTGTATCAACTTTTGTGCCCCTACCCCATTTTGTGCCAAATATTTGTACAAAGCATGCTGATCTGCTCTCAGTTTGGGTGAAGTGGATGTTCAGATTTTCTCAGAGTTGGCCATTTTTGAAAATGAAAAATCTTTGGCTGTATTCATGGTGCAACTGTACATGGGTTGGAATGCCACTTTACTACAGTGTTACCCTCTGGTAGCTGCAGTAGGGGCAACATGGTACCAAGTTAAAAAAACAAAAAAAAAAAACACACATATAGAATAAATGATGGGTACCTGTGAATTACAAGGCTGTAAATCTATTGAGGAGCACTACTGACACCACAAAACCCACAAGAACAGTGCTAGCCATCTCTGTGCCGCCGAGCGGTGGATCATCGCTTTGGCATGCTGACGATCCGGGTTCACTCCCCAAGCCCAGATATCAAGAGTGGAGGCCAGCAGGAAGGGAGTCGGACTATCCCTCAGGTGCTTCCCTCCCCGGGGGTAAGTCGCAGCATTCCGCTACTAGAGTGGCTCCTGGCGGAGGCGTTCTTGGCGGCGTGGGTTGACCACACACTGCTGCGGACACGGCGCCTTACGTGGGGATAGTGGGAACTCAGAAAGTGGAAAATTGCCACCTCAGCCAGCTCGATGATTTATTTATTGTCCAGAAGTACCTTTGAGCCAATGCTCCTTTACAAAGGTTCGACGTCATTCTACGTCCCACCATGTCACAGTCCTCCCAGGTGCACCACTCCTGTCCCCTGTGCCTGTAGTTCTGGAGGGGCCAGAGCCTGTTGCTCCTCTCCCCTGTGCCCTCCCCACTGGTGAGGAGGCCCCCCAGCATGGACACGTCCGAACCCTCCAGACTGAGGTGCAATGTGGGAATCGGGTGGCAGGAGCTGGCAGCAGAATGGTGAGACAGGCAGACAGGGACAGTGTACATGCAGACAGAAAAGTGGCACTTGGGTCATGAAATCGAAACAATGCTCAAATATAGTAAAAATTAGTTTATTTTTCTAAAGTCAAGTGGACACTGACAGTCTGATCCCCGGCGCATCGACCAAAGTCTTCCTCGGGGGTAGGGGCGTGTGAAAACAAACTGACAAATGGACGCTCTGTTTAAAGGTCAAAATTAAAGTGACAGACTTAAAAAAGAAAATCTAAATATACATAAATATCCCTTGGTGCATAAATACAGTATACAAAAATGGATTTATATATCAATATCAAAAATATTAAAAACAAGTCCGTTATGAATGGCTTTTTGAACAGTGCATACTGGAAAAGAATAACATACATGTCAAATTCAGAGTGAACTTCACAATACAGTGTACTCTTGAAAATTGCTGATAAATTATAAATATGTTCAGATTTTATATTGATCACCTTGACTACATATACCACAGCAACATAAACACGGACTCCACTCAAACCTCCTACGTCATTGCCTCTCCATAAAAGTGTGTGTTGGGGGGCTGAGTCATTCAGATAATCAAAATGTAGACCGTAGTTCACATAATACTTTAACACCAACTGGATGAACGACATGAGGACAGCAGTTCATTCTTTTTTATGACAGTCATGTCTTGCCATAAACACTTTTTTTTTTTTTTTTTTTTGTATAAGGGTAGTGAATAATGGGACAACCTAGTGAAAAACAAAAACTTGACAGTTTCATTTCCAATCAGGACTGTAGACCACATCCTCGTTCAGACCTGCTGGATAAACACTGTTTAGTGTAATAATCCATTTGGTTTCCTTTTGTAATAGCAACTTTTTGTGATCTCCTCCCCTTAGCAAGTGGCGTACATGTTCAGGTCCTACAAATTTTAGTCCATTTGGATTAGAGCTGTGATGCAGTTTAAAATGGAAACGAAGAGCATTCCTGTTACGTGCATTTATTATTGCCCTGATGTGTTCTTGTACCCTCTTTTTAAGTGGGTGCACTGTTCTCTCAACATAGTATTTAAGACAGGGCACCATGCTACATAAACTACAAACTGTGTGGTGCACGTAATCAAGCCTCTTATTAGGATTTGTTCCCCATCTTTGCTGAAATGCTTGCCCATCTGTGCATGTTTGCACACTGCAGCGTGTGCATGTATGGAGTCCGGGGGGGGGGAGAACCGATTTTTTTTTTTTTTTTTTTTTTTTTTTTTTTTTTTTTGGATGGCAGGTGTTGAGTTAATTTTGTGGACATATATATACACATACATATAGTATAATATAATATGTGTGTGTATTTGACAATTTTTTTTTTTTTTTTTTTAAGTCTTTCGCTTGAATTTTGACCTTGAAATAGTGTCCGTTTGTACTGACATGTTCCCTGATGAAGATCCATGTGATTGAAGTGCCGGGGCTCAGATTGTCAGCGTCCTCTTGACTTTAGAATAATAAACTCACTTTACTATGTTTGAGTGTTGTTTTAACTTCTTGACCCCGAGTTCCTCGTTTCTATTTGTTTGCCTTCATTGGGGATCGAGGATCCGTTATGAGCACCGGCACAGCTATCCTGGGCACTCTACATGGAGTGAAACAAGGATGGTGTGCAGCCTGAATGAGTGGTGGGCTGAGGGGCAAGGGCAGACGGCGGGGGAACAATGTTTGAGAGGTTTGTAAATATCAATAGAACCTAAGGTGGCATTCTAACACCATTAATGATTACATCCGCTTCACCCTCAAGCAAATAGCCTGCACCTGCGCTCTGCCCTGAAACATTTCGGTTAATTTGAACTTAGACTCTGCACAGTGCCCTGACCTCATGTCGCATGCGCTCTTAACTGCAAGACATTTTCAGACTCGGGCAGGAGTACCATGTCCCAGATGTTGCTTCTCAAACTTGGTGGTGGTCTGTGAAAACTTTACATTTTTTTCCCCCTTCCATCTTCTGTTTTTTTTTTTTTTCCTGCTGTCCCTTTGGTTCCACCCCCCAATGTCACCCACCTTCTTGTAGACTTACTGATTTACCACCACTTACACAGGACCTCTTAGGTGGGTGGCCTGCCATGTTGCGTCGTGTGGTGGGTGCTGAGAGGGCAGAAGTATTTTCTTCTGTTTCCTCCCTTAGAGCATTAGCGTGCAGTTACATACGTGCACACATGCATGTCACTGGTGCTACCACATGGCCGTCACTAAGTGGTAGTCTAATGGTGAGAAGCACGATCACCTGCACCCCCATCCTGAGGGAGGAGTGCTGTCCCTGGGATGTTCAGTCCTCCCTCCAGGTCCCCAGTGAGCCGTGCTCATTTCGGAACCCGGGTCTCTGGTGTGAGTGATTGCACTACCACTGTGTCGACAGGCTGACCTTAAAGCAGTAATGCAGTGAAATTGGGCCAGAATGTGACCCTCCCCCCCTTTTTTTTGTTTTTGTTTTTGTTTTGTTTTGTTACTATAAAAGATTCCAGGCATCTTCTAGTATTCTTTTGGTGTTAACATTGCTTGTGGCTCAGAAATAGCTTTGTTGACCTAGCAAAGAGTTAGGATTGAGAAAATGATAAAACGCATGGTGTACAGCATAAGAGGTATGTTAAAAAAAAAAAAAAAAAAAAGACAGTGATTCTAATAATATTTGTATTAATTGTAGCTGAAACTAGCTTTTTGGAAAGACCCTTTTCATTGCACTGCTGCATTATTTTGCTGCTGTCCTATACTGTGTGCTACTGTATGTGTTTCTATTTTGTCCCTCATGTACTATATGTGGTATTTAACCGTTCCTTGCAACTGCAGTTGGCTAAACAAAAACAATTTTTCTCTTGGTTGCTTTTTCCCCTTCTTGGAGCTGCTTTGCAGACTTGCTTTAGAGAATATTATTGCTGTTTTACTTTCATAGGATATATATAAGTTAGGGGGTGGGGGTAGGAAGAAGTAGGCTGCTGGTTAACTAAGATCTGCATCTTATCCATTAGGTAGGGAAATGGGCAGACTGGGTGGGCCAAGCGGTCCTTATCTGCCGTCAAAATCTATGTTTCTATGTAAACAGTTTGCGAGTTATCCTTTATTCATTATCACTGTAAATCCACTAGTTTTAGAGATTACAGTAGAACATTTAAACTGTTTCCAAACTATCATACTAACATACTATTTGCCAGCAGATTAGGCCTTACGATCTATCGAGTCTGCTCGATCATCTTGAAGTTATTTTTCTGTGTCGCGTAGAAAAAGAAGACAGGAATTTGTTGCTTTAAAAATCTGCATGTCTTGTAACTGTGTGTCCTTGCGCTGATAAGCATAGAAGGTATTTTAAGTGCATAGCCCCAGACCATTTGTTAACTATGGTTTATGCAAACAAGTTTGTCCTAAAGTGAAGGTCAGAAGGGAAAATAAGACGCTCTTTTTGTCAACTCCAGTTACTAGTGTGTTCTCTGCTGAAACCTAAAACTAAATTGGAAAATGTTAAGTCTGTGGGGCGCTGTGGAGCAGCCATTGAGATAGTCGCAAGTTCTGTCTCTCTCCACACTGTCGATGGAGAATAATCACATATGGGTAACGTGGTCCCACACAGGGGTAGTGGTTCAGCCCAAAGCCACAATCTCTGCATAGAACTCTGGGAACATGAACGTTCCGAATACAGCAGCTACTTTGCTCTAGCTGTACCACTGAAGGGGCAGCATGCATAGAGCAGAGCTCTCTGAAAGATTTCATTTTCCTTTTTAAAGTGATTTTTACCCTTAGGCTGCCAACAGAATTAGAACGTGTAGGAATTTTGGACTGATATCAGTACACGGCCCTGCAAGGGTTAAGTTTTAATATTCCTAATAAATGCTCCCTCTGTAGGGAAGCTTAGAATGGCGAAAACATACCTAGTAGTGTTTGATAATTATATTCTGCCCCCTTTGCTGTGGCAAGAAATCCTATTTGTACCCTGAGGGGCCATCCAGCTGATCCCTTCCCATCCTGGTGCTCACTTAGCCCCCGTGCTGGCATACACTCTGATGTATGCATAGGGGAAAGATGGGGCCACGTGATCTATTACAGTCAGTGGGGCTTTTCTGTGCTGATTTCCTTAAGTTAATTAGCAGTTGGACGGTAATTAAGAACTGTTTTTGATCAAGCACTGTCCTTAATTACCTTCCAGTTGCTTGGTGGGGACAGAGAGATTGTAGAACAGGTGAGTCGTGGCTTCATAATGCAAATAAGTATGGTGGGGAGGAGCAGAGGCGAGCACAGCTACAAGGAAAGAGAAGACAAGTTGGGAGTGTTGTGCAAACTTGGTGTGGTTGTGGAAGAATGCTGTTAGCTGCACTGCACATTGAGGGTGGCTGAAGATGTGGTGCAGAGCCGGTTGGTGAAAGAAGATTGTGGATATATTTGGTGTTTGCACTGGGAACAGGAAGCAGTGTAGAGAGACTTGGCTGTAGGATAGAGAGATTGTGGAGAAGTGGTGGTCTTGGTTTCATAATGCGGTGAAAGATGGTGGGAGGAACAGGGGTGAGGCTGGCTGCAGAGAAAGAGAAGACAAGGTAGGATTGTTCAGCATTGGTGCTGTTGCCAGGAGGGGCAGAAAGAAAGCAGTGCAGAGGAGGGGAGAAGCCGAGAAATGTCGCCAAATAGAAAGGAATTAAAGGGGCAAGATAGAGTGGAATATTTCAGAGATGAGGCTGGGCGGTGGTGGTGGTGGTGGTGGGGTGCCCTCAAGAAAAGAGGTCCCAAGAATCTGTGAGACCACCTATTCCGCAAAAGGTGGAGGGACTCCTTCAACTCTGCCCCTCCACCTAGTGTCGTCCAAGGAAGCCATCTTTCCAAATGCCTGTCTTCCCTAAGACAAAGATGGGCAGTCAGGGCCTCCATATCATGCACTTGCTTCATTCTGGTACACCATTCTGACAAAGTAGGGGGTTCTTGCTGGCGCCAGTGTCTAGCTTTTTTTTTTTTTTTTTTATGTATGTTAAGCTGTTTGCTGACATTAGCTACCTGCTACTTGAGAAAAAAAAATTAAGCAGCATAAATGTTGCTGACTGTGTGTATGCATGTTCCTAGTCACGAGTTCGTCCTCCCCTTTATACATACTGGGATTGCAGTACGAACTGCAGCTGCTCATTTGGGCAGCGGCAGTCTTTTAATTTGCCCCCTAAAGCAGTGACACTGGCACTGAGGCTGGCTGCCTATAGTCCTGCCCCAAATCCTCTCATGATGCTCCCCTTCCATTCCCCTCTCTCTCTCACCCTAGCCCCACTCACAGAATCACTCTGCGTTAGTTGTGGCTAAAATAAATATGCTGTCCATGAGCACAACTCGGTGGCTACTCCAGGCGTGCACCTTTCACGTGAAGAAAGAAAAACCAATAGTAGAGCTTTTTAAAGCATGGATTTCAGCTACTGGATTGGGTGGCTTCAGTCACATGACCTGCCCCTTAAAATGATGGCATTACAGTCAGCTGTCTACAGTGCCACCCCTCAGCCTTCCACAGTTCTCTCCTCCCGCTTCCCCCTTCTTTTACCCCAGTCCGACTGAAATCACTCCATTTTGATTGTGGCTGTCATAAATCGGCTCTCCATTCACACCCGGGGCTGGAAATAACTACCAAACTGGTACTTTTTTTATTTATTTAGTTGTGTAACCAGGTATAGCACACTAAGCTGAAAGCTTTTTTACAGGAGCGACCTGGGAGCACAAGGAGGTTAAGTGACTTGCTCAGGGTCACACAGTATGCAAGTGGAAGCTGTGGGATTCAAACCCAGGTCTGGCCTGCTGGATGTCACCAGATTTGCAGCTCAGAGCCTTAGACCACTGCGCTATACTGCCTCCTATACTTTTCCTGGGCCACTATTACATTCCACATTGGAATATGTTAAAAATAAAAAGGAGACAGGTGAAACATGGCTGACTCATTTTGATGTGGTTTAATAAACATGTTTTTTTTTTTTCTCAGTGTGTGTTTATCTGGTTTTATTTGTTTCCTCTTTATTAACAATTTACTCAAGATAGTCCAGCTGAGATGCAGCATCTTATTTTCAGTGGGATCCTACTTATACTCCTTTCTCCAACCTGATTGACTGGAATGCTGGGAGGTTAAGAGATTATTTTGCTCTATTGGGGTTTGAACCAGTGATCTCGAGGTTCTCAAGTCAGTGCTCCAACCAGTAGCCAGCACTGCCACCATTTATTAACTGTTCAGTGGCACTGCCAATCTCTTACTGGAAATGACTACTTAATTTTTAGTAAAAGATTGGCAGTGCCACTAATTAGTATTGTCTGCAGAACAGAGTGGGCACTTGGAAGTGCTTTGACTCACTGCCTTATGAATCTTAGTGTGCTAAAAAAAGCAGTCAGCGGGGATCTTGTTTTTTTTTTTTTGTAATGCACACCTTTTTTTTTTTTTTTTGGCTGCAGCTGTTTTTTGTTTTAAAGAAACAATAACAGAAATCAGTATTTTTTTTCCAGATAATAAAATTACTCACAGAGGGTTACAGGGGCACTTCCTCTCCAGCTAACTCCGAGCTGCAAAAGGAAAGTTGTCCTGCATACTGCAGCCTTTTCTGCAGCTTTCCTTCCATTCTGTGACTGCTGCTTTCATAGAAACATGGAAATTGTTGGCAGATAAGGACCTCCAGGCCCACCGAGTCTGCCCACGTTTTCTGTCTCCATGTTACCCAAGGACTCTAGGCTTTCTGTGCACTAACAACCCTACTGTGCCTGCCTGCACTTGTGCACATTCGTTGTGCCTCCAAAAATTAAAAGAGAGAAATATCCAGGTCCTGATGCCTGAGCCCTGCGGTCCCCTGCTTCAGAGCTGATGCTTCACCTCCTCCACTGTAGAGCATGAACAGATTCACTGCCTGTTGGCTCCCTGCTTCAGCGCATGATGCATGCTACCAGATTCAGTGCCCACCGGTCCTCATGCTTCAGTGCATAACAAGTTTGCCCAGACACTGCCAATCACTACTGCCTCCATGGCCAAGCATAGAACTGAATTTCCAGATGGAAATGTTGGACTTGATTGCATTTCCAGCAAACAAACTGCCTTTCCTTAGAAATATAGAAATACCACTTCTCTCAGTGCAGTTTAACCCCTGCAAGGTGTGTGTGTGTGTGTGTGTGTGTGTGTGTGTGTATATAGATATATATTTTATAGATATATATTTTATAGATATATATTTTATAGATATATATTTTATAGAGATATATATATAATTTTTTTTTTTAAATCAAGGATGGAAATGAGAAAGGAAAATGTGGCCACACCGGGATTTGAACCACGGACCTCTGGTATATACCTTGCAGGGGTTAAACTGCACTGATAGAAGTGGTATTTCTAAATTGGTTCCTGGTTGTGGGATTGCGCAACACTAGAGAAAGGAATGTGTGGAGCTGTAAAAAAGGAAGTTCTTCAGACACTTTAACCAGTTGGCCTGTAGCTTAAAGGTTAGAGCACTGGAACGGCATACCAGAGGTCCGTGGTTCAAATCCCGGTGTGGCCACATTTTCCTTTCTAATTTCCATCCTTGACTTAGAAATATAGAAAGGCTGTAATTCGAGCCCTGACACATCTCTGGCTCCTTCTGGCTTGCTCCACTGGTACAAAATTACTGTTGGCAGTACATGACAGTGTAGGTGTTTATCTGGCTATTGCCTTCCAATGTTTGGAGAGGCTTTTGACAAATACAAAGAAAAGCGGAGCCCTTAGGCCAGAACCCTCATGCACTCGCCTGTTAATTGGGGGGGAGGGGGTGACAGGTTGAAAACAGCATTATCAGTTGTTACTGCCTGGTATTGGTCAGATAGGTAGCAGTTTGAACCAGTGCAGGTAGAAGCCAAGCTACTCAATTGTGCTGAGAGCACTGAGTTTGCTGACTAAGGATTGAATGATCAACTAAGTAAAAGGCATGTCCAGTCCATGAAGATTTTGCCCTGTTTCCCTCTTGTCCATTTCTGTGAATAATTTGTTGGCAAAGTTGGTCAGTGTGGGGGTGACGCTCCTGGGCTTACTGTAGCATTTGCCTCTTGAGGGTCTGGGACTCCTAAAATAAAACTGGGTATCCCATACCAAATTCTGGGAGTGTTGGAGCATCCTACTACAGTTTTGGTGGGCACCAAGCAGCAGCTGATGTGTCCTGAGATGCAGGACTGCGTTCCAGGGACCCACAACACTGATGGGCACGCTTCTTGATGGGCAGCTGGAACATCAGGGATGTAGGTCAGCATGTCACCCATGGCCTTGGAGCTCCGTCTGAGCGGGAACTGTATTGGCTAGCGGACAGCATTCTTTGATATGATTATTCAGTTAAAACCCTAGTTATTCTTGAATTTTGCCTAGTTCAGATGACAGGATGGTAATCGTCCTGATATTTTTTTTTTCTGAGTGGGTGTTGGGTTTTAAGAGTGGGTTGACATGCAGATTTCTAAAGATCAGGGAAGGGATTTTATTAGAGAAGAATTTTGGTCCACTTCTGTATCAAGGTTGCTAGCGTGGGAGCGCAGTGTTCTACCCAGTGGCCCCATAGGCGGACAGTTTTAAAGTGGGACACTCATTTCCTTGAAAGCAATATAATGGGAGTGGGAGATCCTGATTAACAAAATCACAAAAAAGAGTAGAGTACTTAAATTTTTTATCTGGTTGGTCTTTCAGGCCGGCTCACCATCCCGGTTAAATCTTAATTCCAATGTCCTCTGTGGCCAGTGTCCTTGATGGAATCTGCTATAGGGTCATCCCAGACTATTGAATTAATTGTTATAATTTTGATGGGTTTTATATTCCCTTGAACAAAATACTTGTGTTCAGAATGTCTGACTGCTAGCTATTAAGACCGTCTTTGCTGCAGAAATGCTTGTGAACTCTAACTGTTGTGGCACAGCTTCAGCACTGCAGTGCATTTCAAGGCGGATAACAAAACACAACTAATAGAATACATTTTATTAGACTCATTTCTCTCGCTGTACGCTATAGCCTAATGGAAGTACATGTTAACTTAAAAAACAAAACAAATCCTTTTTTGCCATAATGGACAAATGATTTGGTAACGACTTGGGGAAGCATTATGAATTGGGACCACTACCCTTGAAAAAATTAGGAATTTCCTACGGTGTTGGGCTGGGTACTATAGTGGCCGATGTGACCAAATAGAACAATAGTAATAATAAAACTTTATTTATATTGCACCTTTCTTAAATTCAAGACACTGTACAATCCTTACAGGTATAATAAATAATACTTAATACAGCAATAATCTGAGCTCTACAGTCACAATAATTAATTAAAATAAATCTTCGACCATAAATAGGTCTTCAAGGCCTTTTTAAATTCCTCCACGGATGCACACTGACTAAGAAGACGGGGTAGAGAATTCCAGAGGGTTGGAGCAGCATATATAAAAACATGAGCACCAGAAGATTTTAAAGAAACCCTCGGAATCTCTAGCAACCCCTAGTCTGCCGAACGGAGAGATTGGCCAGGGCAGTAGGGCACCAGAAGCTCTTTCAAGTAGTCTGGACCCAGTCCGTGTAGGGCTTTGTAAGTCAAAAGACCCACTTTAAAGGTGATCTGCTGCTGAATCGGCAGCCAGTGCAGATCACGCAGCACCAGTGAAATATGACAGGCACGAGACATACCCGTCAGTAACCGGGCCGCAGCATTCTGCACCAGCTGCAAGCGGCAGATATCAACCCCTGGAAGCCCTAGATAAAGGGAGTTGCAATAATCAAGGCGTGAGGTCACAAAAGCGTGGACCAACATAGACAGATTGGTGAGCGGAACAAGGTGCTTAATCCTGGCGATGTTCCTAAGATGATAAAAGGAAAGTTTGACAACTGCCGACACCTGCGAACTCAGAGTTGGCTCATTGTCAAAAATTGCCCCCAGGTTCAGCACATGTTCAGAAATAGGGAGTTGGATGCCCCCCAGAAATAAACCTGAGGGTAAACCAGCTCCCATCCCCTCTACCCTATGACCCAGGTCCACGACCATTACCTCAGTCTTCCCAGAGTTCATCTTAAGCCAGCTTGAATTCATCCAGCACTGGATTTTGGTGAGGCAGTTATTAAAGACCGAGAGAGCTCTATCCTGGTCAGGTGCAAAAGATAGGTAGAGCTGGGTATCATCCTGCATAGCAGTGAAACCTCAGCCCATACCTTCTTATAATGACTCCAAGACACAGCATATACACTGCGAACAACATGGGGGAACAACACCGAGCCCTGGGGAACCCCACATGACCGAGAGACTAGGCGGGAAGAATTTAACCCGGACACCACTTGAGTTCTGTCAGTGAGGTAAGATCTAAACCAAATGAGGACTGTACCCGACAGGCCACAGATGAACTCCAGGTGCGCGAGAAGTACCCCATGGTCCGGAGTGTCAAAAGCTGATGAGAGATCAAGAAAAACCAAGATGGAACGGTTCTTGTGTCTAGCCATCAGGAGATCATTGAGCACCTGAACCAGTGCTGTCTCGGTACTATGCCTCTTTCGAAAACCAGACTGGAGTGGTTCATAGATGTCATGGATGGTTAAGTGGCTTTACAATTGTGCAGCCACTACTTTCTCAATAATCTTCCCTACAAAGGGGAGATTAGAGATCGGCCTGTAGTTGGCATGGCAGTCGGGGGTCCAAGAAAGCTTTCTTCAGGAGGGGTGTCACCAGTGCCTCATTTAGGGAGCTAGGAAACTCACCAGAGTCCAAGGAGCACCAGACTATCCGTGCCAGGACTGGGCCAATGATATCATGACAAGCCTTTATCAGGGAAGTCGGGCCCAGGTCCAAACTACAGCATGCAGGGCGCATACTATGGACAATCCTTATGACATCAATAAACTCAGGCTGGCTGAAGGATCTCCAGGAAAGACCAGAGGCTGTGACCAAACACCGATCTGTAGCTTTTCCCACAGAGGGAGCAGGCTGGAGTTCTGCCCTGATGTCAGCCACCTTATCCGCAAAGAAGCAAGCAAGGTCATCACACTCCACTTGTGAAAAGGCTTTCCGAACCTGGAGACAGGCTGGGTTGCACATTCTGTCAACAGTTCGAAAAAGCTGAGCTGGTCGGTTTTGAGTAGCCGCAATCTCCCCAGACAGGAACTCTGCCTTCTTACGAGAGATTGCGGAATGAAAGAATTGATAATGTTCCATCAGTCTAAGATGGTCGGCATCAAGGGCAGTTCTCTGCCAACAATGCTGTAATCTTTGTCCTTGTCACCGCATCTCCCTCAAGGTCCCATCAAATCATGGGGACAGAGGTTGAACGGGGAGAGGATGAACATGGACTGGAGCAATTTGATCGAGAGCCGAGGAGATGGCCCTATTATAGGCCAGCACCAAGGCATTAGGATCATTGCTCACTCGAGAAAACTCTGATAGCTCCACAGGCCTGGCAGCGGTGCTTGATCTAACATCTCGCAAAGAGCGATGCTTAACCATCTTCACAGGTGTAGGCCTACAAGGGTTGTGTGTGTGCAAAAACTGAATCCCACAGTGTAGTGATCGGACCAACTGACTGGTTCCACCCCCACGTCTGAGGCCTCAATCCCCAGGAGGAACACCAAGTCCAAAGAATGACCGCTCTTATGAGTGGCAGAAGTAACTACTTTTGTAAGGCCCAAGGATATCATTAATTGGAGGAAGTATTGTCCAAACTGCGAGAGCTCGTCATCGACCCAGGCATTGAAGTCACCCAGGACCATCAGCCTGGGCGACTCAAATGCCATGTCGATGATGAAGTCGGCTACTTCCTGTAGAAAACGTTTCTCATCACCTGGTGGACGATAGATGAGAACAATTCTACAACCCACACCTGCCACTACAGTACATTCAAAGGACTTGGCTCCCTCAACTGGTACACTTGCAAGACCCAGTTCGGTCTTAAAACAGACTGCAAACCCCACGCGGTCCAACCTCTGGCAGTGTCGCGAGAACCTGGCTGGAACTGCTGCCTCCAAAACTGGACCAGCATTTTCATCCAGCCAGGCCTTGGTAATGCACGCCAGATCCACAGACTCAACAAGATCTGCAATAACTGCAGTCTTGTTCCTTTATGGATCTGGCATTGCACAACACAGCCGGGGTTGGACAGGCATCTGGAGCAGCACAGACCACTTGCCCAACATCATCAGTGGTGCCCTTGGGTGTGGAAACCAGATAAGGATAACCTCGCTCCAGCATCCATTTCACCCCAGGGCGTCTTCTGGTTTCCACTACCCCAATACAGAGTCCTCGCTCATTCGGCCTCCACTGTTCGCACCCCCAAAAAACCCTCATCCCTCTCGGCACAATGCCCAGTACTCTACAGTGCTGGTAAGTTGACAATTGTAATGGCAAGGAGGAGAAAGGGCAGAGGGCACGAAGAGTGGAGGACGAATAAGGTACGACTGTGGTGGTAGGCCCTCTACACATGTTAAAACTCAACACCCCCCCCACTCGACAATACAAACATTTTTTTAAAACAGAATAAATATAAAGAAAAACACAGACAGATTAAATCAAACAAAATAAAAATGTCAAATATGTAGTGTCCAACTGTCCAGAAATCCACAGAGTATTTTGAAACATGAGAGGCTCTCACCCTCTGTCAATTTCAAAACAGAGTCAAACAATGCAAGTCTCGCAGTGATCTCAAATACGCGTCCAACCACAAATGATGTCCATCAAGATCAAAAAATTCCTTTAAAGGGATAGGAGAGACTCTCACCCCCTCTAAGTCTAGACACCAGGAAATTCCTCCAGATGACCGGTTCTTCTCTGATACCTTCCCAGTGGAAACTCTTCCAGACTCGGGCCAAGACACCAGAGCTCAGGATCAAGTTGAAGGCTGTGATCAGAAATGGGTCCCTGAGAGGGAAGCAATAGCTCCTGCCACAGAGAAACCCCCAGAGGGACCCCCACCACCATTAAGTCCCTTGAATATTCTCTAAAACACAACCCAAATTCAGCCACAATCCCTACTTGGGTGCCATGGCCCAAAAGGCAGAAAGCAGCCCCCCTCTCTTTAGAAGTGGAAAACCCACAGCAGTAACAGGCTGCTCTAGGAGGGGAAACAGTGACCTCACCAGCAATCGCAGGGGGGAAAAACCCTCCGGCTTGGACCCCAGCAGTTCCTCCCCAAACAACCCAAAACCCTGCCAGTTATCCACCCGAGGGGGAAGGAGCATCTACCTAAAAAATCCAAGGGAGGGGAATGTTTCTTCTAGTCCTCAGTACACCAGGAAAGAAGAAAATACTCTTACCACGTTCAGGAAAGCCCAAATAAAAGCAGAAAAATCCTCCATATGTTGTCCCTTGACTCCAGGCACTCTCACTGCCACAACATGAATTCACAGGCAGCAGCAAAACCCACAACTGGTGCCGAGACTTCATGCGCTCCCGCCGCAGTCTGTCAGCACAGATCAAAACAAACAGGTAAAAGAAAAGAGGATTTCGCTCACAACTGAAGTCCCAGTTGAGTATGATGAACGTATTCCAGGAAACACAAAGGAATCCAGAACTGCAAACTCCACAAATTACTAGTCTGTTGGTATTCCAGGACTGCCCCACAGTATCGACGGCCTTCTTTGAGGAGCACACTAGGACGCTAAATCGGCACTATCGAGACCGCAGCACCATAGCAAAAAACTAACAAACACTAAACAAGTAAACTGGTAAAACTAATAAACGGGGAAAAAACGAGTAAACGAAAAACAAAAACAAAATAAAGTTAAAACAATTTTAAAACAAGTTTAGAGCTCAGAAAAACAAAGCTAAGCTCAGGCAGCTCACACACCACCACCATCTTGCCAGAGTCCAGTGAATCTAGCATGCACATTAAGAGTGTGTCCTTTAAAAAGCTCCTGACACAGTTGAGACAACTTGGAAAAATGTAACATTTGGGCATAAATGTAGCTTACGTTTTGTATAATATTCTGTAATTCCCACCCTTATTTCTTTATTACTAAGGGTATTTACATGAATACGATATTTCTGCCCTTTTTCCTCTGGCTGCCTCCCTACACCTGACATCATAATTCTGTTTATAACATCAAAATGTGTTGCTGTGGTGATAATTATGATGTTATAAACGGGATTGTGATATCACGTGTAGAGAAGCAGCCATAGTAGATATAGTCTAGGGGACAGGGTTCTTGTTTCCATGCAACTGTTTTCAGTAATAAAGAAAATGGAGACTTTAATTACTGAAAATGTATGCAGTAATAAAGAAAATGGGATGGAGTTGAACATAAATCTTACTTTTTTCAATGTTTTCCTAATGCTGTCAGAGGCTTTTTAAGTGAATTGGTGACCGAGCGGCCTCTTTCTTTCCATACTGTTCCATTATTCAGTCAGAAACTGACTCCTCCCACAATACTTGTTCTCCATTTGCAGGCGATCTACCTGAAAACCCCTTCAGCATTTACTGTTGAGTAGAGGGCAATAAATGCCAGCAGTTTTTGAAACTAAAATCTTGCCTCCCTGTCTATTACTGAAATGGAATT